>PNEQ01028706.1:0-12550 GCA_003012365.1 Medauroidea extradentata | reverse complement strand
GATAATCTGAGTTAGTTGGTTAGTAGATGACAGTGATGATAAATTGCGAAAATCCATGTTGGTATATTTTATATCATTCAGTAAATATTCATATAAATTTCTCATAGAAAATACTGCTGTTCAACAAATTTCAAGTTTAATCACCAGAGATGTTCTTAACATTATCTAAGCAAGTAAATAATTCTACACAAAATTTAAAAGTTGCAGTATGTTTACTAATTTTTTAGTTTTTCATCATATTGCTTTCGTTGGCATTCTTTTCTGTTTGTTCTAAAATCCTAGGATAACTCCTCCCCCTACAACCCTTGAGCAAACATTTCTGTTATCAAAATATATACTAAAGGAAAGTAGGCTGATTAGTTCTGTATAGATCTACTTGTTTTTTTTTACTTTACAATACCAGCTGGAAATATAACATTTTTTTCTAACTGTGCACTCCTGAAAACCCAGACATTCGCTTGGATTCGCTGTGCAACGAAGTGCTTCAACTTCTATTTGGCTTGAGGTGAAATATTATAACTTGCATGTTATGAAGATCAATGTTATTAATATGCCAATGTAAAGTTTGTGCTGCTGGTGGCATTATGAGGTCAAAATTATGCCAGTACTCATGGAAAAAACTTTGTCCTTAACAGTTTTTGTCGTTTCTCCGTAGACACATGCCGAATTCTGACGCATACCCACAAACAGAACGAACCAGTGTTTGTACAGGAAGGTGTGAGGGTAAGGGCAAACAATGTGTGTGAATTTACTTAAAATAAAACATAAGCTTTACTGAAATGCAGTCCTTTCATTCCTAAGTAGCAGCACTGACTTGTGGACTGATGATACAAGTACGGTAATAACTTAGGTCATTACCAACTCAAACATATATTTTAGCATGTATTTTAATTAATGATGGGAGGTGGGAGGTAGGATGCCTATTGTGTTTACTTTACAGGATAAATGCATGCCATTTAAACTTAAACAGTCTTACAGGTAGGCATATGAACAGACAAATTACTGGTTCAGTGCATGCATTGTGTATAATATGTTCAAGAGGCATTGTTTATTGAAAAAAACAAATTATGTGCTGATTTGTAACCTAATTCTTGGGGTGTCACGGCCCAGGACCCCGATTAAATATCACCACATGGTATTTGCATCGATGCAGCACAGCGCAAGTGCAGAGCTAGTAAAATGGGTCTTCTATTGCACGTGTGAGTATTTAATTGGTAAATAACAAGAGTAGCTACTCATCGTGTACCGGCCAATTTATTGATTTTAGACATATACTTTATTAATGGAAAATGTTTCTAGTGATATCTTAAGTAGCCCTACGTAAAAAAAAATTTGTTAGGTTATGTTTTTTATGTTTGCTTAGGTTAGGTTTTTAGGTTAGTTTAAGTTAAATTAGGTTAGTATAAGTTAGATTAGGTTAGTTTACATATGGTTTGGTTAGCTTAAGTTAGATTAGGTTAGTGGGACAATTTTACTCCCCGATACCCCAACATAAACAAAAAATGTTACGATGCAACATATGTGGCGTCTTTGACGTTGCACCATCCTTATCTCTCCCCTCTCTTAACAATTTAACGGGCCATCCACGGGAATGTTGGGTTTTGGGCGGGATCATGCATCAACGTAATATTTCGGTTTGGTATCGCAAAATAAAATAGAGCGGACGGGTTTTATTTTACTGACTGGATTTGTTTGTATGGACATACTCCATTGCGAAATAAATGACTGTCACAAGAAAACCAAAAGTAAAAATAAGACAAGAAAACATAAAAAGCAGAGTATGCTTTAGTCATATGGATACATACACAACATGAAATTCCAAAACTGGAATATGGTCAGATAAAACAAGGAACAAACAGAAAATAAAAAATAAAAAGAAATAAAAAAATATAAAAACCTAAGTTGACATGCGACACAACAATGAGACGAAACAAAAACACAAACAGAATTACAGCAAACGACACAACGATGAGACTAAACAAAACATAAAGATGTCGGACACAAACAGAAAAAACAGCAAACAACACAAACGATGAGACGAAATAAAACACAGTAGTTTTCCAAACAGTCAGTATGAACGACGTTTCGGGAACTGGAATCTGTTCCCGTCATCAGGTAGACACACAGGGTTCAAGAACACGAGTGCGACTGATGTGTTTTGTTTAGTCCCATCGTTGTGTCGTTTGCTGTAATTCTGTTTGTATTTTTGTTTCGTCTCATCGTTGTGTCGCATGTCAACTTATTTTTTATGTTTTTGTTATTTCTTTTAATTTTTTATTTTCTGTTTGTTCCTTGATTTATCTGACCATATTCCAGTTTTGGAATTTCATGTTGTGTATGTATCCTGATGACTAAAGCATACTCTGCTATTTATGTTTTCTTGTCTTATTTTTACTTTTGGTTTTCTTGTGACAGTCATTTATTTCGCAATGGAGTATGTTCATACAAACAAATCCAGTCATGAACTCCCATTGCACAGTTCTTTCAAAGATTTTATTCTACTTTTCGATTCCAGGTATGTGGTTTCGAATAAGAAAATAGAACCCATCCGCTCTGTTTTATTTTACGATACCAATGTCAAAATATATAGATATTATGTACCCAGTCGTCAGAACAATCCACAAATATTTCTTTACTGTTGGTATCGTAAAGTAACATAAAGCAAATGGGTTATATTTCACCACCCAATACCATAAAGTGGTACCGAGTAGTAAAGTAACACCCATTCGGTCTATTTTACATTGCGATACTACTTCAAAATAGTTCATTACCACTCGATATTATAAAGTGGTACCGAATAGTAAAATAAAACTCCTCCGCGGTAAATATCAAGAATCACTACTCATGCGAAAACTCTGCAGGAATGCACTATTTACGATTATTTATATTGAATAATAACAGAAATTATAAGTCGCGATTAATAATTATGCCTACATTCTACCAAATCGCTAGTGGGGAGGGCTATGAAAATCAGGAAAATTGTGGAGTAGAAATACGTAAAATAATTTTAATACGTTCCTGAAATACACTATTTACGATTAATTTTACGTAAATAGGACAAGAAAAAACATGCATGAGTACCCGAAAAGCCTACTTTATAAAAACTCGTTAGTGGGGAGGACTATGAAGATCAGGGAAATTGTAGGTTCAAAATACGTAAATAAGTATTAATAAACAGCTGAACTGTACTACTTACAAGTAATCTCAGTGAAATATAACCAAAATAATTAGCCACTAGTAATAAAAATGCCTGCATTTTAAAAAGTCTGCAGCGGTAAAGGGATGTTAAAATTTGGGAAATCGCGAATGCAAAATATTCATAGTAACCATGTAAATAAACAATAACAAAAGCAATTTTAACTCGTTCTAGCACAAATTGAAAGAGTAGAAAACAAAAACCATAGTAAATGCATGCGATTTACCTATTGCACTAATATACTAGTATAGTAGTACATTAAAAACTTTTTAGACTGAAATTCCTGTGGAGAAAATACGTTGCATTTTTAATTCACGTTATACGCATGGTGTACCGATGTTATATGTCTTTAATACCCATTCTACGCCCTATTTAAACACATTCTAGCGCCAACAGATGTTGTACAAAGCTACAAAAGACATAAATATTTAATACATACCGTATACATGTTAGGCAGCTATTACCGTAATTAAAACGTCATAATTATCGCTCACAACTACTACGATAGCAAACGCACATGGTGCACGCTTTATTTACTAAAATAACAAGAGAAATGTTAAAAAAAAAAAAAAATTTAATTACTCAACTCGATGGCGGTTACAAATTCTTCGCCACGATCAGTAAATGATTAATTTGTTCCCTTTTATGAGGTACATGAGTCGGCATCTCTCCACACACGTTGTACGCGTAATGTTTTCTCTCCTGTGTATCAATCAGTGATATTCAACTAATAATTATCGCCCACGAGAGTTCCAAATTAAAAAAAAAAAAAATCAATGAAACACATTACATACGCCACTAGCACACCGATAATTACTTTTACTTGCAGAATAACGAATAGGGTTTGTGAATTTTACACATGAATTTTGGATAAGTATTTACAATTATTTAAAAAAATAGTTATGAATAGGTACAGAGTTTGCAACTATGAAACGATTACTGTTTTTGCATATCAGTATAGCCATAGAGAGAACAAAAAATAACGAATTGAAAACTGTGACTTTAATAAAATTATTTACACAAGTAACTGAAAAGTTTACATCTCAGCATCGCACCATCAACTGTTACACCTCTGTATATTGTTTCGTTCTAGATGTTTTGATAGGATTCTGATAATGCCTAGCAAATATACAGCATCATTAATTAATACATCATGCTTGGAAAATGATTGCCATATTCATTAAGTTGACAAATATTATTAGCTAAGGATTGGTACTTCGTAATGATTTGTATTGACTTCCAAAAAACTGTACATTATATTAGCTCTCTTAAACGCCTACCTGGTGCAATGTTTATTCCTCTGCAACGTGGGAAAGGCAATGTAAATAAATAAAAGTATTTAGAAAACAATGTGAAGTGTAAACTAGCACATAATGAAGATATAACATGTTTTGGCGAAGAAGTGATATATTTTTCTACAACTTATTGACTTATACCTTGGTTTTATTAATTCAAAAAATTTTTAATAATTAAAAAAAGAAAATTATTTACGTAATCACAAATGTCACATTGTTCCATCATGTTCAGTAAATTTGACTGATATTCTGTAAATGTTTCTCTATCTGTTTCGTTATACAGGCTCCAGATTTAGGTAACTGGCAATCTTGCCAACATAAACTTGACTCCCAGCTCCTTTTTCAACAAATTTTATGATTTATGTTCGGTTACTTCCGTTAAACCGTTTGTTAATATTAACTTGTGTATGTAAATTGTGCAGCTGGCCACAATCAGCAGTATAAACAAACTGGAGAGAGTAAAGATGCAGCACGGTGTGTGTGCTCAGGCAGATGAGACAATTTCCCTCTTTTATAAAATACTGATATTTTTTGTATTTGGTTAGGTTAGGTCTGCATTCCAGAGCTGTAGTTCAGAATTGTACGGAGAGATTTCCATGTGAGTTGACTTCACTAGGAGGAGGAAGCACAGTTCATTCACTGTTTGTCTAGTGTGCAATCAACATGGATTGTTATAATGCACTCAAAAGTATTAGAAATGTCCATTTATGAATACCATTTAAAATACTGTGAAGTAATTGGTACTATGCGAATTGTTACATTTTACAATTGCTGTATAAATAAACAACCGCTTTTAAAATATCTAATCGAAAAAAAAATTCCATCGAATTATAAGTAGTTAAGATTTTATAGACCATTGAGCATTCGAGTCGTTCGCTTGTCATTTTGCATTTCCATACACCATAAGCATGATGATATCCATGATGTATTTATTGCTCGACTGTAATCAACAAACACTTAAAATTCTATTGAATTATGTAAGGGAACGAGACCAAGAAGCTTTTAGCAACTTTTTCAGTGTTTTACAACAAATCATTTGTTCATAGTCTTGCCAGGGTTTATAGCAAAACTACTGTGTCAGTGATAGTACAGTATATTGTAACAATAATTTACAGGATCAGTTTTACTATACCAAAATATATTGTAGTGAACTAAAATGTTTACATCACCCAAAAATTTTATTTTCTTGACCTGTACAATAATAATATTCTTTATAAATGGACACTTTATTAATTAAACAGTCTAATTGTCGCATGTTATCTCATGCAAATGAATATTTCGTTTTGTAGGTAAGAATACATTAATTGTTTTGTAAGAGACAAAACGTATGGAAACTGTACTCAATTCCTCGATAGAGTAGACATTACTCTAAAACTCGTTTGGAAACCTTTTGGGCGTACAGTTCAGCACTGTCTGTAATCTCTAAATATTCAGCTCAATCCCATCGCTAGATACATTCAGATCTACCCTGCTCGGAAGCAGTATAGATAGCCGCCAACTGATAAAAAAAAGGAAATTGGGCATTAAAATTAAGCAAACACAGCCTCTTGCATGTAATCACAAAAGAAAAATATATACTAAGGCATTTTACACATGTTAGAGCAGACAAATTCGTAAGGTAGTATTTTTGTTTGACAATAAGTAGAGGTACGTAAATTTCGCAGATACATTCCAGGTCAGGTTGAACGCCAATTATATATACTTCATTGTCATGTCTGTGACTTGCTGGCAGCTGTTACGAAACGCGTTTGACTACTGCAAGCCAGTAGTAAATAAGGAAATAATGCGAAGTGCTATCGCTTGTTACCTGCTTGTACGGTTATATGCCAATAGACAATCGATTGTGGCCAGTGTATGTACAGGACTTACAAGTCTAGCCTCCTGCCAGATGAATCCGCGAAATTGACGTACCTCTAACAATAAGTTTGGAGATGTTCATCAAGTAAAAATGTTACCAGATAAACGTAATTCAGGTTAGGAATACGTCATTATTATTTGCTAGGCCTTCTGAACATATACATTTTTAATGTTAAAATTTTGCTTCTGCCTATAGCAAACTCTTAATTAATGAAAAATGTGGCAGTTATGTATCAGAATACTTTCACTTCGCAATTTCTTATTCCTATAGAAATTTTTGCAGGTTAACTATTAACACCTTTGTTACTAAAACACGTAACGCAATATGTATAATTTACCAGTATAAAAGGATATCCTGCACTGCCCTAACTTGTGTGTCAATGTAGGTCTGCTTGATCGCAACAGAAATACACAGCTCGTTCAGTCTTTGCTGCATTTTTAGAGCCAGTGGTTTTTGGCGAAAAGAATTTTGCAACAACTTCAATGCCTTACGTGCACACCTGCAACTCTGGTTCGTGGTTATTGGCAGAATATAATAGGACAGAGTCGTGGCTCATTTGACTGCGCCAACCAGAACAATGTTACCGCGACACTACATGTCCGTGATCTGCGGGAGAACCCAGTTTCAGTTCGCTAAAAAAAACAGTTATAAATATCCAACATCTGAGTAAATCGGATCATGTGACCGATGCTACACAGTAGATTATACCTATTTCATATCTGTAAATGCCTGTAATCAGTTAATGAAACTGTCAAATCATATAATGTTATCTTATTCAAAATAATATTTCTTTAGTAATAATTAATTAAATTTTTCTTTGCATGATACCAGACATAATTAGGCCACAAATCTCATGTGTGTGTATTTTACATTTTGAAAAAAAAAAAAAATAAGAATTCTAATAATTCAACAGTGTACCAGGAAATTATTGAAATCAATTTTTTTTCATGATGCATTTACCTTAAAAACCTGCTATTTCATCAGTAATGTAGTAACATCTGGTGGTACTTTTACAAGTGTTGTTACAAACTATTGGGCGGCCCCATACAGTAAATGAACCAATAGATATTCTTTGTAAAATCGTTAGTGACTGGATTTAGTTTCTCGGACATGCTCCATTGCAAAATGAATGACTGTAAAAGAAAACTATACAAATAATAGAAAAACAATAAATACTGTAAGCAGAGTACGCTTTAGTCAGCAAGATACATATAAAACATGAAATTCCAAAATGGAATCGGGTCAAATAAAACAAGGAACAAACAGATAATAAATTAAAATAATAACAAATAAAAATAAAAAAATCAATTAACCAAGTAACATGCGACACAACAATGAGACGAAACAAAAAAAAATAAAGTAGATATCAGACACGAACAGAAAAATAACAAAACGACACAACGAAGAGACGAAACAAAACACAACAGATATCAGACACAAACAGCAAAGACAAACGTTTGCTGTACACGTTGTTCTTAATTTATAACTGCTTACCTACTCCTGCAAGTTTTTCCACCATTTACATTCCACCCTATAGGCTATATGCATTTCCTCGTGGCTTAGCTCAACGACTGTGTGGGAGTTCTGTCGTGTTAAGAATTAGTGGTAATGATACTGATGCCCTATACTTGCGGTTAATCTTGTGAGATGTTACGACGAGAAATAATGCTGCGGAGAAACTTCAGAGGATAGAGTAATACGTGGCAAGGAATGTATGTCTTCCAAGGGAAGCAGTACTGGGCAATGACTATACACAACGCTGGATGTATGTTGAGACATTAGACTGCCAGATGCAGGTGCACCAACCAGCTAACAGCATGTTAGAGGCAAGGAACGTATTCTTCAGAAATACTGCTTCAGTCACAGCAAATTAAGGGTGTTCACATGGCATAAACACATAATTTTGTATTTGTGCAACGTTGTGTTAGTTTAGCAGACATTACTTTTCAGTACATTTTCCACTTGTAAATATTTTTTAAGTTCTCATAATCCTCCCATATCAGCATATCAGAGTTAAAATATGCAAGTTACGGGAACATGCTAATAACAAAAACAAACTGACTTACGCAAATTAAATAATTTACACTGGAATTAGATAGTATGGGTCATGCTAAAATATTATAAATTATCGCGATACAATTCCTTTCCAGCTTTAAAAATTCTAAAAATAAGGATAATATTCTTTATGGCCATTTAAAAAAAAATACAAAGGGAATTTGTTATGTGGTTTTAAATCTCTAAGCATAGGCCCCAACTATCTAATTTCATTGTAAATTTAATCGTTCTAATAAGTCAGTTAATTTTTGTTATTAGAATTTCCCTTAACTTGACAATTTTGACTTTGACATGCCGCTAGGGGAAGAATATAAGACCTAAAAAATTTTCACAGGGGGAAAATGTCTTGGCCCTATGTTGTGCAAATATAAAATTCTGCATTTTTGCCACATAAACGCCCTTAAAGTATGTTGTTTGGCTCTTAAGAAAGTTAATACACGTTCTTCGAGTGGATATAGTCAGTTGTAATACGCCTTTAACATACACCATGTTTTACCACTGAGTGGACTTGAGAATCAATTTTCAGAGATTTCTACAAAATACACTTATACCCCCTTCAAACCACTTCATTCATACGTCACAAATTCCATCAGCCTCGAAGATATTGGTTGTGAGAATTGCACGTTGCATTCATTGCCTTACACAAAATTTTAACCCAGAACCTCTGTACCATAGACTTGAGCTACAAACAACTGTCTCATGTAACATTGCAATTGTTTATTAAAATATGTAAAACTAACACAATATTCATTCCCTAGGCATATAGCTGTTGTTTAACAATACGTATAGGTAAAATTGCATACTGCAATTACGTTTGAATTGTCACAATGTACGCTATTTACATTATCATAATAATTTAAGCTAACCACAATTCAATATCTCAACATATTAGATATATTAAATGTAATACTTTTTTACCACTTTAAGGGTGGAATATCAAAAAAACTTGTAATGATATGTTCAACGTTTGAATAAAAATATAATTGAAGTGGAACAATCCAATGAAAAACCATTTTACCCATTTTCACCATCTTAATTACCAAATTTAAAATAGTTCTGAAACTAACTAAACTTATGTATTTTTATAAACATGCAAGTTAATGAAAAATCACAAAATAACACGACTAGTTCTAGTTATATAGCTTAGACCCGGTTTCACCATCCAAGTTTAAGCGATTTAATCTCGATTAACCAGCACTTGCTCGATTAGACTTGTCCTGGGTTTCACCAAGCAGTTAAACTCTATTTTCTCGTCCTAAGGGAGATTAAATTTTAACGTCTCAATTTTGGCCATGTAACTTACCGTGGATTGTGGTGAGATTGATCTTGGAGGGGGAGATTGATAACTACGCAGTATTCTGTTAAGACATTAGTTGGAATCGGAATTACAGAGATAAATTTTCATCCTTCATGTTGGCTGTACTTTCACGTTCCATTTCAGGCAGCAGCTATGTTTCCCTGAAGGTAATGTTTATGGATATTGTATAAATAAATGGGAAACTTTGACTAAGTATTTGTGTTATTTTATTAGCCATCTTACGACTGAATGTAAGAAAAATTTGATCATTTACAGTGTTATTTGAACAAGGGAACTTTAATAAGTGCTTCATGGTTACCTTAGCATGATGCACCATTAATTTTTTTACTGTCCAGTTTTCTCACCATAACATAAAACTTTAGACGGGGTGAGATTGATCATATCATATAAACTATCTCATCTATTACATATTACAATTTTACAGTTTCAACATCATTTTTACTCCTTAATGTTCTTGTTACAGGTGTGTACTGAGTAAAAATGGATGGGACATAGTATTAACCTCCTATAGTAGTACCTACAGTGGCATGGTAGGGCCTCATGCAAATAGGACCAATAAGACAAAATTTTTACGGTAGTTAAACTTTAATTTTCATAGTAAATGGTTTATTATTTCATAAGAAAAGTTATATTTAACTCCCGGTATCGTTTAAAGAAAGCCATTTAAGGGAACAATAAATAATGAGTATTTTATCCTTGTGATAAATCTCACCCCATGTAACATTTTGCTTGATATCTAGAAACGGTTGGGCCAAAAGTTTTGTGGGTGAAATTGATCACTTCTAGCTCCTAGTACTTTAGTTCTATGGTATAAAACATGTGTTCAATCTTACACCACAACAATTGTGAGTTTTATCACCGATATAAATTTTTTTCTCTCTTTGGTAAACCTCAAAAAATAATTTTAAGATATTATTCTGGTTATCTTTTACGTCCTCTTTCAAATAAAAATTGTTAGATTGATACATCTGATACACTTTGCCTTCAGTTAAACAAATTCTTAGCAAAGTGATCAGTCACACCCCAATCCACGGTAACGAATCTCGCTTAAGTTCAAAATAAAATGGCGCGATCACTGTATATTTTGGTATTTGAAGACAATGCAAACAATGAAGACTTTATTCCTATTTATCGGCCTCGCCGAATTCTAGAAAGAAGTAATTATTTTGACGAATAGGATGATATAGACTTCCGAATACATTTCAACTTGTCAAAACAATCGGTCCATTTAATTTTATGATAGGCCTACATATGAAATTATGTTTCATATCTGGTATTTTCAAGTTAAAAAAAAATATACAGATGAGAAAATAATTCGACTATTCTGGACCATCTTACCGTTTTCCCCTGGTCTTTCTTTCTGGCTTTGTTTCATAGTCACCCAGGGGTACATAGCCCCCCTAGATAGTATGACGCAGACACCTCCCCCCCTCCTCTTCATAAACATTGTACCAAAGATTCCATATGAAATAATTTCTGCATAAATAATAAACAAACATGCATTCAGCTGTCTTCAACACAAGGGTTGGGTATTTCCGACACAATTAAGGCAATTCAGCTCACACAGCGCATGTACAGAAGTTAAGCTAATCTCTGGTAACTTAAACTCGCTGTGTTGTTGTTGAAACACACCTTTAACTTAAACTGAGTTTTAACTCGAGTTTTGTTAATCTCTCTTTGTAGCAAAGTTAGACTTTGTTAATGAAACTGGCGTATGGTTCAAGGAATACATATTTCACTCTGTTTCAATTACATAAGTCATATTGTGGAAACATTTTCTTATTGCTTACCTACACCATAAGGGAAACTCTCCCTCCAAATCTCACATTCTTGGTCCAGCAGGTTGGACTGTAACATGATGTGTCTGTCAGTTATCCAGTGAACTATTTATACACAGAGATATAGGATGAAGTGTGTAACATTTTTTGTCTTAGTTCTCTCTATGGTTGTGTGTCTATGTACTTGTTTAGGAGATAATAACATTGTGAGCATCTTGTAGATTTATAGACGTTACGAAAGCATTCAAAGTGAAGATATTTTGGCCAGCACGTAATATAATTATGTATCTGGGTCTTTAGCGCTTGTGAGGGGTGACAAAATGTATGGAGCAGCACAGAAATGAAGGGGCAGGAGAAATGGGAGATCCCTAAGAAAACAGCCGGCCAGCGGCATCGTCCGGCACTATTCCCACTGTTGAAAGTCCGGGGACTGATCCTCGCTGGGAATCTAACTCGGATCGCGTTGGTCAATGGTTAGTACTCTTAGCTAATGTACTACACCAACTATGGCCCCTGAAACAGTTCATTGTTATAAGGGCATACAATTTGTCAAAATAACAGGTAAAAACTACATACTGCAGTTGGTTTCTTTGGTGAATAAAGTACATTAATTCCCAAAGAAGATTATCCATATGAGTCAGAGGAATGTTCTATCAATGATATACAGATACGTAGATAATTCACTTTATCGTTAACACAGATACCAAAGATATACCTCAAACAGTTAAGGTATGAATTATGGTTCATTGTTTCAGTATTTAAATGTATGATGACATAAACCAACGTTTGCCAAAACAATATCGTTAGTACTTCAACAATATCACTCAACTTACTCACAATGTTTCTTCCCTGTTCTGAAGTATTTTTCACGGAAAACTGAAATTGAAATCTGCATAGCACAGTAGGAGTGAAAATCATATTTTTGGTATCAATGATACAAAATAATTGTATTACTGTTTTAGTGGGTATACATTAACTATATACCATTTACAAAAAAAAAAAAAAAAGAAATCATATCACTTCTTAAACAGTTTCATCAAGCAGATTATG
>PNEQ01028705.1:0-15800 GCA_003012365.1 Medauroidea extradentata | reverse complement strand
CCGTAGGGGCACAGTAACGTAGACATACATGTCAAGACACAGGGGTATTCACTTGGTGTGTGTGTGCATGAAATCCTAACCTTGTCAGAGCCAGGTTAGACGCTCAACACAGATCCCTCTTAAAGGCCTAGTGAGGTAAACACTGTCACAAGAATGTGGTCGAGACACAGATTCAATTTCACTAATTATTTACTTACGTGACACGATTTAAGTTGCACGTGTGCACCGCAGATTGCCCCGTACACATTGAGGTTCCTTGGCGAACACACACAGGATACACTAGACCAGGTTAACTTTACCTTATTCACTACACACAATTATAAAAATGGAAAATATTATGTTACATGTTAAATTTACGTTGGGATCTAGGGCTGCACGGCTCTGAGGTGATTAGTAAACGGTTCCGGTATTAATTGAGTCTATTGCAGCTAACAATCAGTAAGACAACCTTGAAGACCTCAGAGCACGCGACACGTGTGCGCCCCGACCGAGCTCAATACCGAGACTGAATTGCAAGATGGCGAGCACGTGGCAATCTCCCTCGTGCGCACCACTCGTCAAATAAAAAGTTAAAAATAGCTTGAGATTGTTTTTGATGAAAGTACATACACAACACTGATGGAAATAATTAATAAAAATTTACTACGATGAAACACAGAGAATAGATGAACATTTTAGACACTCGTGAATGATAAAGTTGGTAGTAAAGATATTAATGAAACAATTACACAGCACTTGCAATTGTCGGTACTTAATTGTTTTTGACGTGCCGACAGAACACACACTAGAAAACCTTTTCACAAACTCTTTTCAAAACATAAAAACCTGACAACAAAAATTAAAGTACTGTCTTATACGTCTTTTTGGCGCGAGTATGCTGAAAATAACCACGTTACTACAGGAGATCTCTTAAGTCCCTTCCCGTTGACCGTCCCCACTTCAATTCCCTTTTGGGTCCTTAAAACTGAAATGTTTGGTATGTTTATCATTGCGCTGGTGTGTTACACTGACAAGTTACAGACTAAAACTTACGTGTCACTTACGTGGCTAATTTCTCCGTGAGGAGAGAGAGTTCGACTAAACGACCAATGGCCGCTGATACTACGAATGTCTTGTAATTTTTGTGATAATTAGTTTGTTCATTTGTCGTGTCGTTAATGAGTTACCTCTTGGTAATTTGTGCCACGTGGGTGGGCGTGATCCGATATGCAGATGTTGTGTTCCCGTTCCTACCTGGCTGATGATCCATGCACACGTCGTCGGGTGCACAGCTGACGTAAGGTGCGCGGGAGCACTGTTGACGGTGATGGTGGCGCTGAAGGGACAAACGGGCTAGAGTGGTTGGCGTCAATAGTTACAGTGTTCAAATGCACCCTGCAATTTTGTTAAAAGAAACCTCATTAATTCAAAGTTTTCATTAATAAAATGTACATTATTTCCCCTTGTAATTAGGTTAAAATTTGAATCATAATTGTAATGCTCTGTACAGAATGTTCTTTATTGTGTGTGTGAAACCTCATATCTAGATAAATTATGTTAACATTGTGATGTTTGTACTTTGGGGATAAAGACATTGAGTACAAAGTAACTGCAAGTTTTTAATTCAAAACCCATTTGTCAAAATCTTTAGGCCTACATTAGTTTGTGCTAATGATTCTCAAAATTAACTTTTTAGGATGGGTACAATGTAATAATATTTAATTAGCATGATCTAATTACTATTTTTACAATGTGTATAAACAGATATGTTTCCGAGGTGGGACGAAGATAGCTAAAGACCTAGTACCACATACGTATTTTAATTACTAGAAACATGGATGCACATAGAATATTTTGCTTGTGTGATACATTTTAGGGTGAACTAGGCAAAAGTTACTTGGGTAACTTAAGAGTGGAAAAGATACCATGTACTGTGGTATGTATGAATGTATTACACTAGCAAAAAATTTGCTGCAATTATGTATGGAAAACATGTGGTCTAGGCTTGATTTTCTGTGGTTTGTCTATTTTATCTTTAACTGTCATGTTATTGTCTATACACCCCACCTCCGTAACACTGTGGCCTTTTACAACTCTAGTAAATTTTTACAAAAAAAAGGTCAAAGTGCTGACATGACTATTTACAAAATAAACAATTGAACTACAAATCTGTCACAAATTTTCATGTCATAGTTTTCTAGTCTGTGGTTATTGATCTCAACTGAATATTAGGTTTACTAACTTTCAGGGCAATCTACAAGTGTCTTCCTACAATTTAATTTGTTGGCTTTTCCCTCCAACCATACATATTTGATGGATATGGTCTACTTACAAAAAAAAAAACAATTTAACATTGGTTGTGAGTAGCCTAAAATCAGCATAGAAAAAAAAGTATGATTAGGTTACTCAACTTTATTAGATCAAGCTGCACAGGTAATGCAGATAGAACTTGTGCTCCAACCACCTGTTGGCTCCTTCAGCTCTCGTGTGTTCTGTGCGATCTGTGACGAAGTGAACCCTGCTGAAAGGTGGATTCGAAGTTCAGAAATATCATTAATCTATTAAAGCTGATTTATGTTGTAGTGATTCACACATTTGCAGTTCCAGTATCTGCATTCTTATTTTGTTCAAGCAGTATTGAACATCAACATTTTGTGTAAATATATGTAAAATTGACAGAAAACATTTTAAGTAATATAGGAAAAAAAGTAACACAATGATATAGTTCAATCATTATCCATACCCATCTTATCAAAGCTATTAACGGTACTGCAAGCATTTGCAAGTCTTTCATATTTCCCTTTACCCTGTTGAATCTTTATGCCACAAAAGCATACTATTGTAAAGGACGACATTGTACATAACTTACATTTCATTATACTGAAAAGTTATTTTCTTTCTCTATTCTAACCAGTCTCAACCTTACTTGCTAGTAAACTTTACAGTGTTGTAGAGCTGCAATGATGACCAATAAAAAGTTAAAACCAGCATCTTGGTGCAATTAATAGGTAACAGAGCAACTGTTTTGTAATAATTGAGGCAGGAGTGTAAGCACCAAAGTGATTCTTCGTTTTTGTGTAAAAACAAAGGCAAACACACTTAGCCTTCAAAACATAGCTACTGTGTGCTCTTTGTTTCATTTTTTTCCCCACTTTGTACTTTTTTCTTTCTAAAGGGTTTGGAATTTGAAGAGCTTTGGAACTGAAATTAATTTTAAAATCCGTCATGTTTCGTATGCCAATGGACGTGTCAGCATTAGTAAATACTTAAGAAGTAACCCCAGTATATTTTTGTGTGTATTTGTCAAGTACCAAAACGTAAGTATACGTATGCTTCTGTCTTTTGTACATGCAGATAGCCCAGCGGCCTCTTCGTTTTATTTATAATTGCAATCTTTCAACACAAAAAACACTACTCTGTTAAGATCGGTAGTTAGAAGGTACAACCATAACTGTGTAATATCTGCGTTTGTTGCACAAAAATTGTTTAATTTGCTCTTTTTTTCTCACAGACAAAGCATACAATGTGTAACTAGACCAAGTTGCTAAGAAGTACGTTAATGGGCTGATGGCACTTTATGCTTGGTCCACGTTGCCCGATTTGCACCTATGTGAATTCAAGCAGCACTTCGTTATACTTGAACTTTCAACTAAGGCAAGATCTAAATCTTTACGTGTATTAATGAAAAATTATTGTGCAGTATGTGCACTACAAAAACTTTGTAATTTGTATTCTGAAAGAATTATAATTAGGTATCTACAGTATGTGTGTTTGCTATACTGTAGCAAAAATTGCCCTTTCACCAGATAATGCACCATTTTCTTTTCATTCTTTTGGCATGCATGAACAAGTGTGAAAGGCCAGTTTTGTTAAAATACTGAAACCAAACTTATTAATGACTTTCAAGTATAGGTCGTTCACGATAAATGTAACATTTTGAGATGACCATTTTACAAATTCTTATGCAATCTCTCTAAATATTTCAACATTAACAAAGGTAACCTTACTACTTGGGCATTTGAAAGTGAATTACCAAATTAACCTATGTATTGTGCAACAATTCTGAAATAAACTGTAAGCAAGGTCGCTGAAATTTTATGTTTAGAGTGAACGACGTATACCGAAGTAGTTTGCATATTGTTACGATGCGTGATATGGGACCTTACTATAGTTCCCATACTGCCACACATTTTGAATGTTGTGTTGGTATGAAGACTAACATTTCTTAGAGTGTTGTACAAATTTTATGTGATGGTGTTAACATAAAGTAAAGGTAGGTATTCGGGTTAGTAGATAGTTTTTAAGTTTTATCTAAACGTACCATTGCAATGGATGAATGTCAAAAGTGGTGAATTATGAGCAAAGCACGCCTTCTTGCCTAAGAAAATTACATGTGATTGAAGGTGATACAAATGAATTAATTTTCTCATAACATGGCCTTAATTTTTTCAATAAACAATTTTGGTAGAATTAAGCACATTAATACGAATAAAGGTTTTACAATTGTGAACATTTATAATTCCAAGTTTTACAAGAGTTTTATTGAAAAAATACTAATGCAGTAGAAACATAACAATAAATAACTTCTTTGCCAGTGTCACATTTACTCTTCAAAACAGTATACAAATAACTTGGGCAACTCAAGTCTATATAAATGCCTAATATATTATACATCTTTCAAGTATCACTACAGGTGTCATACAATCAAATTTTTGGAAAAACAGTTATCCATAACCTTACATGATGGCTAACATTTACTCACTGAAATATCACCAAAATTTACTGTACAGTTAGCCAATTCAACCATAACACAAACACAACAAATACATAGGTTAACCACACATAAAATTATTTCTTTTACAAACATAGCAATGTAAAGTCCATTAACAGAACTGTACCCAGTTCACTTCCATAGCCTGGCAATCTGTCTGATTTGCATACCAAAGTTGAAAATTTGGACGGGCACGTGCCAGATCCAAATAGCAAAAGCCGCCCCTGTTATTCTGAGAAAATATAATCACATACAACAGTACTTACTATAATTTTTCAAAATTGTACCATTCATATATTTTATTGAGAGCCTGTTTTTTAATATTAAATGTAAGTTATGGAGAAATTTCCTTCACATAAATGAAATATATTTAAGGAAACATTCCTTTAATTCGTAATGGTAGTGGAATGAAATGTGTACAAGAGGTAAAAGTATTTCAACTTTTAAAAAATCTTGAAATAAGTATCAAATAAAAGGGTATTGTTCTAGAACTTCTGTGTGTGCCTGGGGAGGGAGGATTCTACTGAACAAGTTCTAAGAGTATAATACAATAACATAGTGATTTTTGTTTGGATTTATTTTAACTTTCAAATAAACAACACTGAATTGAATTAGATATAGAGAAATGACTAAGACTATGAATGAGGAGTGTTTATGATAATTTTTAAAGTGTTTCATTTAAATGAAACTGATTTCAATATATTAACCCTATCATAAACTAAATAATTATATATACAAACTGAACACACAATCAACAGAACTTCGGCATTTAACTTAAAAGGGGACATCAAAAAAACAACTACTGACAATTGTGTACCTAAGTTATTGTTAACCAAGAGGTCCTTACCCGAAGCATTACAAAAACAAATATACTCTACACATTGAGTTACATAACTTTCTTACGGTTATTTTTAACTGTGACTCAAATATATCATGCAACCAATATTTAATTGAGATAAAAAAAATTCCCACAGGTTCCCTAAAATTTAATATCAGGTAATATGCCGTGAAATGGATAGTTCATCACTATAATAGAAACAAGCCTATCCACAGGACTGAGGTTTGCATGTGTTAGCATTACAATCAAACACAATTTGTCTTCTACCACAAAGTTACAACGTAAACACCTATAGCCGAATCACAATCATGTATGTATTCGACAAAATGTAAATATAATAAATTTCCTTATTACCAACCATACACCTTTGCAAGATATACAGGTGTCTGAATGTATTTATTCCTTATCCACATCATATGTACAATACCATCATTAGGGATAGGATAAAACAATACTGTAATTAGTACATTAAAAACAATTGTTTCTGGTTGGAAAAATATTCAGGAAAATGTATTCATATGTACTAGGCTAACAAGTAGAGGTATTTCCAAAGAGTCATGAGGTTAGCATTGGAAGGAAAATATGTGTGCTTGAGACGTACAAACAGCAACCTGATTTAATTTTTCACGCATTCAATGAGTCACGAGGGTGCATGCTCTATTTAACCTCTTGTTAACCTTCCCAGAGAGCAGGGTTGAGGCCTAAGCTGCAGTTAACAGATTACATACGCAAAATGAGTGAAAAAATTGTAAACATTAGCAGGGTTCCAGCACACTTCTTCCAGCCTGTCATCTTAAGAATTATGTACAGTTGGACTACATATGGTTGTTTTAAGACACAGTGAAATGTGGTTTACGGAACTACAAAACAAAAAATGTGGCAGTCCTTGCTTGTTCAGTTCTGCTCTGCAGTGAACAAAGCAAGCATGAGGTCTCTCTGCCTTATGGCATCTTCCTCATTAACTTGGCGATGAGATTGTTCTGGAACCAGGTGGTGGTGATCTTGCAAATGCAGATGATCACCATTGTCAATACAAATATTGTACATAACTGCACATGTAACTATTACTTGAACACCTTTGCGAAATTTGACCTCAAGTTCATGAGTGAAAATAGAACACCATCTTACTTTCATTATTCCAAAAGCTTGTTCCACCACAATCCTGGCTTTGCTGAGAGAATGGTTAAATGCTCTTTTCGCATTTGTCAGCCCAGGCTCCTTGAAAGGAGTGATGATTGCAATAGGCCTCCTTCTGCATGGATACCCACTGTCAGCAACTAGGAAGTGCCCCTCAGGTGGATACAAACCTTGCCTATACACCAAACTGTGCCTAAGGACTCTGGAATCATGGCAGGACACTGGAAATCCTGCCATGATATTTATAAACCGAGCATTGTGATCAACAATGGCCTGCAGATTTATGGAGTAATTTAACTTTCTGTCTATGTACTGGTCGTGCAGCTCAGCGGGACAAACAGTTCTAATTTTGCAGCCATCCAATGACCCAGCACACTGTAAAAAAACAGCACTACCAACCTTTACTGCAAATCCAGCTCCTATCACACGTAGAGTATCTGGCAAAGGCAAACGGATGATGTCACATCATAGGATCACAACCCTGCTGAATATTTTCGTGATGACACGAACAGTTTGCCTTGGCATGCCGAATGATGCTCCAACCACTCTTTATGAGGTCCCACACGCCAGCCAAAACAGGAAGCACATTGCCTGCACATCAGAAAATAATTGTTCACTATCCAAAAATTCAGAAGTCCTCTTCCAATACTTTTCATAGCATTATACAAGGCTCAATTCAAATAGTTAACAAACATGTCAACGTACAAAAGTTTTTCAAACTGTAATAAGTTAACTAATTGAAGAAATGTAATGTAAATAGATGACACTTCAATCCAGTATGCACTGGAGAAATGGAGTACAAATAAAATTAATAAATAAAAACCTATGGTGTACATTTATTATAACTACAACTATAATATATTATGTAATGAATGTCTTACGTTATATTTCCACCCCCCCCCCCCCGCAATGTTGTGGGTTTTAATGTATTATTTTTAATGTAATAAATCGAGATAAAACTAAAATTTTAACCACAATACAAACGAAAATCCCATAATAATGAAAATATAATTACACTTGCAATATTGGGCCAATGCCTTGTGGCGAGTAGACTCCTCCCCATCTCCACAGTGCCAATCATCCAGACCCTTCCTAAACTTTCTAACCTCCTTCAAAGTTACCAATTCCTCCGACAGAACATTCCTCTCCCTTACCATCCTCACAAGCACAGACTTAACTGCCCCTATTTGTCCTCCTCCACACCCTCTATATCTTTTCACTGTTTATTCCTCACCCATCTGGGCCCGTCTGGTGAGCTATGCAGACAGTCGCAAAGATGGAAAAAAAAATTTTTTTAAGTTAAGCCTCTGAGTGTGATAAGTGGTAGGGGTTGAGAGGTACCTCCGGGTCATGAAAAACAACATAAGTGAAAAGATGTCGGTTGATTACTTACACTATTGGTACATTAGATAATTCGAACAAACATATGTGACGGATCCGGAGCAACACTTGTCGACCACCTCGTAATGTCGCGAACTGCCCATTCGACGAGTATTGGACGAGCTTACTGTATCAAACAGCAAAAGCCCGCCAAACGCTTGTCGACATACAAAATGCTCAGAAACAAATAGGAAAATAGCCTATAAAACACTGGAAACTAATGTGCTTGCTAATTAATATCCCGTATGTTGTTAAGTAAGTTTGAATTAGCATATTTTGCACTTTTCCATTGAAACAGAATTATGTGAGAGTTAACGTAATGGGAGTTATGTGTAGTAAATGGGATGTTTGATGTTAATCATGATAAATTATGATTTAGAAAATTCAAATTTAAACTAGGTTACCTCTGGTCTTTAAAATGAGCAACACCATGTGGCAGCATAATTCTTGTTAACGTAATCTACTCAGAAGTGTCCAAACATGCACTGTTTGTAAAGAGGTAAATTACATGGTTATTAGTTAATGGAGCACGTTCCTACCATTCAATAGGCATTCTTGTGAGCTAACACACACATTATCAATATACGCTGCTGGGTGCATTCTCATATGTGAATATGGTGTTGGCCACCTCAGCCCGTTTCATAACAGATGGTGTGGTGCACACGGGGGGTTTCAGTAGGGAAGGAGATGCGGAACGGTCCAGTTCACTACCTCTTTCAAAACCCTTTTCTAATCCTCCCTGAACTTTTCAACTCCCCTCACCATCTTGACTCTTTTTTCAATCCATTCATCACCCATCCCACTGCCCTTCTCAGCAAATTATCTATCTCTTTCACTCCCAACTTTGCTGCAGCATATTCCAACACTGGTCAAACCATTGTGCAATATTACTGAATTTGATAGGTAAGATTATGCAAGTATCAAAATATTTTTAACAATACAAATATAATGACTTGCGTTTTTATATATGTTTTGGTGTCACTCATAACAATGTTTGTCAGAATGAATTATGCCATGTAGTAGAGTTTGTTGGTTTTAGTTTGATACATAAAACTTTAAGATGTGAATTTAAGACTTCGAAATGCCACTATGCAAAATCTATGAAATTTTCAAGATAGCAAACAAAGTCTACAATGTCGAGACTATTTAGTACAAACATGACAATATACGAATAATTAAACATTTAACTACAACAACCCCATTACGATTACAGCAGGATAATTAAAAGACAGGCAATACTGTAAAACAAGCTGCACAAATAGGCCCATTGAAAACAGGGTAAATTTGTATTCAAGCGCAGAGTATATAAGAAGGTAATTATTTGACTCCAGAACCTGATTTTACCTCTTAGAAAACACACAATATGTATTAACTTTTATATATTTTTCAATAGTTTCACTCCACTGTTTTAGTGATTTTAATACTTCTAGTGTTAATGTTTTTTTGTGTTACTATATTTGCACTACTAATATATGCTTTCAGCTGGCTCAGTGCTGCTGCAGTGCTTTACTTAAAGAATCTTATGACTAGCCAATGAATAAAGTGCTGCTACATCATTGTACTTGCTTAAAGTAACCACTGCTGTGCCCCAATTTGCAAATGCAATAGTTGTGCACAATTACTATGTTTAGGGTAAAACTTCAATCCAGATTGAACCTGAAGTGGAATCAATTCCGAGCGAATGTATAGCGAACATGGATTGACGAACTGTGTTTACGATAAATATTACAATCCAGATTGAACTGTAAACATGAGCCAAGTTGAAGTCAACTAGGACTGAAAATGTAGTAATGGCATATATCGGCGACAGTACGAAGCAGGGAACTGACAACAAACGAAAAATAAGAGTTGCTCCAAATGAGGTTTTTCTTCATGTGATGCACCACTTGTCTTGTTCCGTTTGCTATATAAAAGCTGCTTAGCTTTACAAATACCTGCTTTTAACACTTTCTGTTAAATTATGTGTTCTCTGTTCTTTTTAAACCTAACCACAACACGTAACAACACAATATGATGCCAACTTTGTCCTGCACATTTTCTTTTCAGTCCAGTTTGTGTTTACAGTAAAATCTCAATCCGAGTTCTTCACTCCAGTCCACGTCAACATGTGGAGTGGATTTTCTTGCTTCATTCCTATTTCAGTTCACAACAAAGTGTTTATAGTAAAATTTCAATCTGTATGCCTCAGTCCACTCCAGCTTCAATCCGGATTGAAATTTTACCCTAAACGGCATAAGTGTAAGTGTTAACATTAAAAAAAAGGGAATGACAAATTACACTGAGCCACATGTTTTAACAGAACGACATAGAGGCATAAGTAAAGTATAATAAAATAGTTTTCTTACCTCTATTTCAAGTTGATAACCTGATCTCGTAGGAGGACCACCGTGTTGCACTAGGGAATGGAATGACTCCACAGTGACCCTCAAATTGTGCTTTGTTACATGCTGGTTGCCATCTAAAACTTCTCTTATTATAGTGTGCTCTGCATTCATTTGCAGATAAGATCCTCGGATCTACAAAAAGAATCGAAAGACATAAAAGCAAGTCTATAACTACATAATCATAACCAAATAAACTTTTAAACATAGAAAAATGTAATGTGGTAAAAACAGATTTGAAAACATAAAATGAAATTTATGATAAACTCTAAGGGAAGTCATCAATTCCTATTTTCAACTGATCCATACCACTCTATGAAGGCAGCAAAAGGGTTTTAAACAAATGTATAGGCCTGCATATACTAACGATTAATCTATAGCTGTATAATTTAATCTCATAAACTGCAATTACTCTTAAAAATTTTTACCACTGAATTATTTGGATATATTGCAGCACACAAAAAAGTAGTAAAAGGTAATAATACAAATTTTATTCATGCTACACTTTAGAATTATATTGTAGGCCTATTACTTAAGGCAACCTTCTTCATCTGCTCAGTTAAATGACCAACAATTTTTGGTTTATGTCGGGAACGATTAAAGTGTATTGCCTAATCAACCAACATCCCCCAAAATTTAATTTATCATAGCTCTCACTTGCGTAATGCTGCTAAACAGTTTTTAATTAAGTAAGGGTCCAAACATTTCTTTGGGAAACCTTAAAATAAACTGATTTATATACTTCCTAAAATAGTCAATCTCTTGTTACAATAACCTAAAAACAACATGGAATACTATCATTAATAAACATGTTAGGATCGAAATTACATACACTTTCAGCATTCTTTATAATGTGCAGTATACTAAGTAACAAAAAACATCGTCTTTGTCGTCTTCTTTCTTCTTCACATATATGATTCAATACAATCCCCAATACAGGAACACCATCCATCTTGATCGTTAAAAACACTACTTTCAAAAAGAGCAGCAATTGCCACCCGAACATCATTTTTTTTTAATTTTCCACTTCCACAGATAGAGTGCAGTATCGTCAGAGTATCCATCAGAGGGTGGACGTCTCAATTCTAAAAAAAGGAGCCAGAGTGTGCGAGAGGGAGAGTGAAGAGTGAGAGAAGCACACTCTTCAGTTGGGACACGGCCTATGAGTTGGTTTATTGGTTATTTCTTGAGCGGAATTTTCTATACAAAATTTGGGTTAGTAAAATCACAGTAGGTCTACATAGTATGGAACTTCGAATAATTACGTTACAACGATTAAAACATATTTAAATTCGATGACAAAATTGCAAATGAGTAAAGAATTTGCTACTGTACATAAAAAAGAACGATAGGAAGGTGAAGCGCCTCGAACCTATTTTCAAAAATACTTCGTACCACGGCTGTAGAAGAACAGGTCTGGACACTCGCCTGGAAAATTGACCCCCTTGTTGTTTGGCTGTAAATCACC
Organism: Medauroidea extradentata; assembly: GCA_003012365.1. NCBI lineage: Eukaryota > Metazoa > Arthropoda > Insecta > Phasmatodea > Phasmatidae > Medauroidea > Medauroidea extradentata. Next base: position 3,846 of record PNEQ01028705.1, on the reverse strand, counting down.
AAGTTACCGAGAATATTGTGTTTTATTGGCGCTTCAGTTAGGGCAGTCGGAATCAAATTCCCCCACTTCCATTCAATTTATCAAAACATATTTTTTTATCAATTTACGAAATGCTTCCTTCGCTCACAAATTTAAGAAAAGGCTGCAGCAGTCTTTATTTATTTTATAAATTTAACAATCGAAAAAATTGGGCGGAGTTTGGGTCCGACCGCCCTAACTGAAGCGCCAATAAAACACAATATTCTCGGTAGCTTGAAGAACTACAGCCAAACAACAAGGGGGTCAAGCAAAATACATTGTTAGGTAGGCGAGTGTCCAGACCTGTACTTTTACGACCGTACTCTGTACTAAGCATTTAGCCAAGCACCATTACCACTACAATATAGTATCACTTATAAGTTAGCTCTCATTATACATATAGAACTGTTTTATGCATACATGTAACATTAAATGCATGTTTCATGATAAAAATTAATTGTTTGTTGCGATCGTGTATTATAACATGAACAAGCAAAGTATTAACATAATTTAAAAACACGTGCGGGCACTCTGCAGTACTTTATTGCTTTATTTCATCTGTTTGAAAGTGTGAGGTTGTATAAATACACAGTAAAAATGTCACGGCTGCCGTCTTCAAGGCGTTGCGGAATCGCATCTCACGACCCCAAGAGCATGTGAGATTTTTCCGCATGGGTTCGAAGTATTCTTTCCCTCAAGAATAGCAAAATGGAATCCATTACAAAATTCCGAGAAATTCGCAATGGAACAATCTCGCATCATTTCAAGAATTGGCTCCCTGTTCTCCTGCTGGAAGAAAGCTTGCACAATCTCCAGCACATAAGTCGTCCATTTTAAAACACGTTAAGTCCATAATGAAAAATATTTCAGGGGGCCGATTAAATATCACCACTTGCGTTTTGCACCGACGCAGCGCAACGCAAGGAAATATGCTCTGCACCTGCACCTCGAGTCGTAGTTGCAATTAAATATACTCGGAAACGCAAGACGCAAGGGGTGGAGCCTATTTTGGCTCGGCGCAACTGCCTCCCCTCTCCAACTTACACAAGCCAATCAGAAAATTTGTAACATCATTCTCACTGCCAGTTAAATGGCAAAAACTGTCTACACACCCGCATACTTACATGCAGATATATATACCATGTATCAGTGAACATTTCTTGCGCAAAAGTAATGTTTTGGTTAAATTTTTTGTAACCTCAAATTTTGTGCCTTCTCGTGATTAAACAAGGATGTAAAAAGTATAGGTTCATATCAAATTATGAAGAAAAATTGTTACTAAGTTTTTATTACAAGTGTAAATGTCGTAGTCGTGTTTTGAAGCGTGAAAGTAAATTTCCATAATGTCGTGGTTCTTTCAGTGTAGTGGATGCGTGTGTTCATTTTTGTGTTCGTGAATAATTAAGTTCTTTATTTATGGAGAGCAGCATTTTTGTAACACAAATGGAACACATCAGAGCGTTTTTCGTTTGTAACCAGCTTTTACATGCTTTATGTTGCTAACGGAAAATAAAGTGCCTAAAATGATAGACGTGTGACGCGATTAGAGCAAAAACTATGTATACATTTTATATTTGTACTGATATTAATTTGAGTGGCCTAGTTTGAAATTCACATAAGTTATTTTAACTTGTGTGGCATGGTATTTGTGAGTGTAGGCCTACTACCTAATGGGCTATTCATGTGGCATTCGTCTTTCAGTGAGTCGTAAATCGTGATACATTGATTATTTCTAAATAATTCGTTGCTAATGTGTAGTAAATACGAGTGGCGTGCGTACAACTATCCTGCAATAAATTTAATTAGGTCTAGATTATTGTAAGTTCAATGTAGGCCGAGATAGGGTGTGATATGTGTAGACAGCAAGTCTCACGAAAGACTTAAAACTAAAATGATAGCCCTCCCGTTTTATGAAATTAAGAGAATCCCAACAGAATCACTCTTAAATATTAAGCACGTATGTGGAAACAAGTCGGCAAGAAAGATGTGATGTTGAAACACCCCTTCCAAGCAAGGAAAATAGAGAGGTAATGTCACTATTCTAAGCAATTAGACAAACAGGTACTTGCAAAACATATTTGCTAATTATTTACATTATTATTTGCATAAAAGTTTTAAGCAAAGTTTTTAACGGTACAAATAACCTCGTCACAAACGCAACACTATTTTCTAGTCGTGTGCCACGGAAAAATACCCTCAAAATATATTCTGGGGAAAGGATAAATCGTTGCCCATTTTTAATTGCTTCTTTAGTAATAAACATTTCAGTTTCGTACTTCTTCTGTACTTCGTAACTATGTGGGGATTTTAATGTAGATTTTTCAGTTGACAGTACAGAAAAAGGAAAATTAATCTCAATGTTAAATACTTTTAATTTAAAACAAACTATTACTTTTCCAACACAGATTACGACCACCACTTCCTCAACAATAGACAACATATTCATAAGCCATGTTACGCCAGATAAGTATAATGTTTATGCACATGTAAACGGTTTATCAGATCACGATGGACAACTATTATCACTTCCTTACATTCAAGTCATCAAACAAATTCGAAAACTAAAAAAGTTCGAGTCATGTCTGAGAGTAATATTGCGAATTTCAGAAATAGCTTGGCAAGCATAAATTGGAATATTATTCTAAATTCTCCCGATAGTAATAAGTTTAATGCATTTCACACTATTATAATCAGATTATATGAAGAACATTTTCCCATGAAGCCTATTGAGACCAATTCAATAGATAAAAAGGACTGGTTGACAAAAGGTATAAAAATTTCATGCAAAAGAAAGAATGTTTTATTCAAAGAATACCAAGTTAGCTGTAACAATGAATTCAAGACATATTATAAAAAATACTGTAAAATTCTGCATAAAGTTATTATTAAAGCTAAACGTATGCTCACAGAATGCCTAATAAAAAATTCTAAGAATAAAATTAAAAGTACATGGAAAGTGATAAATAAAGAGTTATGTAAGAAAACTGATCAAGCTAAAGAAAATATTTCACTTACAAATAATAGTAAAGTAATAATCAATCCGAAAGAGGTAGCAAACCTATTTAATAAGTACTTTATTTCCGTAGCAGACCAAATTGTGAATAGTTCAATGAATCCTAATTCAAGTGACTATATAAATAAAATAAACCACATGCATGTATCAGACATATCCATAACACACACAACCTCACAAGAAATAGGAAACATAATAAGTTCCCTCAAATCAAAACCGACATTTGGCTATGATGGTGTTAATAGTATTGTTTTAAAAAGATGCTGAGATCAAATTAGTACACCCTTAAGTGAAATTTGTAACAGCATGCTAAGAACAGGGGAGTTTCCTAAAAGGTTGAAGGTTGCAATAGTTAAACCACTGTTTAAAAAAGGCGAAAAAACCTCTATGGAAAATTATAGGCCTATATCACTATTACCAGTTTTTTCAAAAATATTGGAAAAGGTGATACATAAAAGATTATCTAAACATATGGAATCCAACAATTTGATTTCACCTAATCAGTATGGTTTTAGAAAAGGATTTTCGACTGGGCATGCCATATATAAGTTAACAACAAATATTCTCACCTATTTAAACCATAAAAAACATGTATTAGGTATTTTCTGCGATTTATAAAAAGCATTCGACTGTGTTAATCATGATCTATTAATACAAAAATTGGCAATGTATGGCATAAAGGACCAATTTCTCATCTTAATTGAATCATATTTGAAAGAAAGATGTCAAAAAGTTGAAATTCAAGATTATTCAACAAATACAGGTATTCAGTCTAATTTTTCTGTAATCAAACATGGAGTTCCTCAGGGTTCAAT
>PNEQ01028704.1:0-12548 GCA_003012365.1 Medauroidea extradentata | reverse complement strand
CTATGCCAATTTTGGTGGCTCTATCTCTTATATTTTCTAGTATTTTTCGAAAAATGTTTAAAAAATAATTTTTTTCAACGTGGCGTAGCTCCCTTAATATTTACCACAGAATAGTGTTGGTTTATATACCCCACCTTATTTTCCATAACGAATCCCCTCCCGGACTTTGGCACATGAATTCTGGTCCACCCTGTATATAATAAAAATTATGCTTTTGATCAGTTAATAATGGTCAGTTCAATGGATGATACAAATTTAGAGTTAACAGTTAATATGAACACGTTTGTTAACAAACTTCAGGGTCAAAATATTTATCGTTTAGTAGAAATGTTTTTAATGACAAAAATCCAGGTGAATATATTGCAACACATATTGCTAATTTTGTAAAATAACTTTGAGCACTTGAATCATGAACTGCAAAAATTAACACATACAATGTTACCAGATTTGTTTTTGACTAATAGGATCAAGTAGTCTATACGCGCAATGTTGCATACTTTCCTATCAAATCTGTGCGGGGAAGAGTACCGGTGGTAGATCGTACATTCAGTTTGTTGACAGAAAGACTTCGTCTAGTTGAAGAGAGTTTACCTGGGAAGGAGACTAAACAGGATAGAGCACTTACTATAAAAACAGAAGAATCTAATGGAAGGAAGTAGTTAGCTCAGCAGGTGAAAACATTGATACTGAACAAGTCTAGCAGACTTGGGTGTATCAGAGCACACGACACATAGAGATACTCTTTAACTACGAACAATCACGTGTCCAGTGAAGATTTTGTTAACAATAAAGACTACATGATGGTTTAAGAAAAGGGATAATAAATGTATTAGCGACAGTAGACGGCAAAGTGAGCAAGAACCATTTGATGAATGTTTGTTATGAGACATATTTGAGTCGAAATTAACTGTCAATTGGAGCTACTCTAGAGAAGGATTCGTAACTGTAGCTAAGCAGAAGGTTTATTATTTTACCAAAGACTATTATATTTATTTAGTAGACAAAATATTACTTCAAAAGGGTTGTATGTGGTAAACATGAAAGCAACACATCCTCAGAAGTCAACTTGTGTCAATACATATGACTGAAAAATTTAAAAGTAGTATTTAATTTCATTTGAATATGCGCACCGGCCAAGAGTTGGAACTTCCAAAAGTACAAATAAATACATCAGCAAAGCAAACTTCGGTATAAAACATAATATATTTCAGTACAAAACATTGGTAAGTGAGGTAGGAATTGTATCTTGTATATGGAGACGAGAATGGCGTCGTAAGTCTCGCCCAAAGTGACGCTGTAAATATAATAAGCCTATCGTTGCAAATATATCATAGTAAGAAATTTCTGGTTACTATATATAACTTAAAATTCTTTTCCCAAGACAAGTTCCAACTTCCCGTCTCCGAGTTAACTACTAGCATTATAATGAAAACTGCGGAGGTAACAAGAAAGGGAACAGCTAACGACAAGAGATCTTCTCGGGAGAGCGACTTCCCAGATCAGCTGTTCGGCTGGAAAAGCCGGTTCACGATTGGCAGAACTTTGCATCTGATGTAAATGCATCGCTGGGGGAATTGAAGAAGGAGGAGAGATTATTTCTTCTCTTCCGATTGCGTGGAAGTCATCTCGTGGCGCGGCTCTTCCACAGTGAAGGTGGGGGGAGGGGTATGTTTATGCCTGGGCGACGGTTAAACAAAAGAGGAATGTTACCGGCTGGAGGAAGAGGAACAAAAGCAAGTCTGTAGATGAGAGGGAAATGGCGACCTGTGTTTCGACTCGACAGTTTGCCCAACTAGTGCTGTTGTCTCCTCAATATTCGTCCTGCTACATTGTGTGTGCTCGTCTGGATACCATGCAATACTTGGGCTGGTTTCTCTTCAAACATTCCGTCTTTACAGTCAGTCTTATCATATGCTATTCGACTGAATAATTATTCAAACCATTTCGTCAAGAACAGTATGTGTGTGTGTGTGTGTGTGTATATATATATATATATATATATATATATATATATATATGTGTGTGTGTGTGTGTGTGTGTGTGTGTGTGTGTGTGTGTGTGTGTGTGTGTGTGTAACCATCCTCCACTACATGTCGCAGTGCTTTGGAAATTATTTTGAAGTTTTTTTAATGGAATCACTTACAGATATAACGAAACGTAATATTTTGTAAATTATCGTTTCATTAGTATTCGCCCTCAGTAAAAATGTATGATTTTCGAAATTTCGTAGCAGCAGAAATAAACACACAATATATTTTGTAAAAATGATAGTAAAAACTGTTGGCCAAAGATAACCACATTTCAAAAAATTAATTATTGGCCCTGGGAATATTATTCTTCCTCTGTTTTTTAACATGTTATGACTGAAGAAGAAGTGTGTAAAAGAAACTAATGTCATGTATGAAGGCTTTAATAATGTGTGAGAACGTTTCTGCAATTATCTACAGCCCATATGAACGAGGGTAGTTAGCTGGAAGCTAGGGGAAAATATATGAAATTATAGGTAAGAAATCATGGGCTTGTAAAGGTATTAAAATTATATTTTGGCACAAAACATCTCATTCGAGGAGAAGATCTGAAGTTTTCAATGCTATGGAAATATTCCAGGATGCGTCTAAGCCTTGTTAATGTTAAAGAATAAAAAATGTATACATATCTTAAGAAATGTTCTTAGGGTTTGTTACATCACACTGTGTTGTACAAAATTAAGTAGAATACTGAGTAAATGTGTTACCAAGCTGATGGACTCCAGCTCCGATGTAATAACTCTGATGATATTAATATAGTATATTGTGATAATGTTTAACTCACAACGTATCCTGATATGACATAAGAGAAACATGAGTCATTGAGTCTTCTTCAAAGAAACCAAGGACATAAACTGCTGCTACTTGAGTTCATGTAAGAAAGCTAAGAAATCCAGGGATGATTATTATTTTTAATAAAAATATAATGTTTAGTGTTTAGGAGTAGAAAGTAAATGAAAACAGCCATTTTTGAACAAACCGTTTAGCTTGTCACTAATACTTATACTATTTAAAACAAACTTATAAAATGTCTTCAGGTCTAATAGAAACTTGTGGCAACGAAGCTAAGGACGAGCAAACTTGGGGAACTGAAGCGCGTCGCTGAAACACCTTACATTATAATTCTAAAATAACAAGTGACTACAATACTACGTCTATTTTCATACTTGGGTTACTGCAAATTAACAAATCAAAAAACGTAAACCGTACGTGGCGTTTCCAACAGATCTTCAAGATGGCGTGATATATCCATTAAAGTCGGACTTACCTTCAACTCATTCATTAAGGTTGCGAGTCTCTGTGACGTCAGCTCATGCAAATCTTGATTATCCGGGCTAAAACTATGCAACTCGGAGACTAAGAAAAACATTTATAACTACTAACTACTACATTAAATGCTCTACAAAAAATAAATACGCAGTAACAGAAGCAAGGCGTGCGAGACCAATGCTGGCAGTGTATCTCTATGCGTGAACAAATTGAATGGCGCCATATTGCAGCCCATAACATGCAGTGTCCTATTACAACGTTTTTCTTGAAAAAATCGTTCCCTCCGCCCCTACTAAAGTACAGGATTCTCTATCTTCGTCTGCAATATGTCAGCTTTCAATTTGGTCACGTGACAAATTACAATTGGTGGACCAACAACTTCAGCTGGTTTAAGCTGTTAGTCCGCCCATGTCCTCAATTACAATGTTTCTCTAAATATACGCGGTTGTTTAAACAAATGTCTCAAGTTCCACGTGGCTTTGTTTACATTCCTGTACTTCCTGAGAGCTGTTACAATAACAACGATTCTGATAGGATTAGTTACTGTCTGATGTTGAGCATCAGAGTGTCTAATTTACCAATTCCAAGTATTTATTTAATATAAAAATTAATTACAATATCTCAAGTAATACAAGTGGTTACATAAATCAATGAGTTGAATCCACGTGGTATTGTTTATGTGCATTCCTGTACTGATAACAATGAAAACGCTAACCTTGTCGCTTCTGGCAGCATTACTTATTCTGTGGCCATACATAAACAGATCCAATATACCTTTAATGGTGTTGCCATAGCGACCGACAACAATATTTTACCCTACCATAGAACACAAAACAGAAATAGCAGCCAAAATAAATGTCAAAAAGTTACATACTCTAAGGATTAAGTTATGGTAGGTGGAAAATAACAAGGCTACTTTTATCACATCTTTGTAAACAGAGTCAAATAAAATAAGGCCTTTGACATAATTATACACAAACAAATCATAAAGTAACAATCGTAACACATAACACAGTCAATGTTTTTAAACCTGCTGCCAGTAATACAGGAGTTTCACTTTACAGTAACATTTCTATACGTGGCGTTGAACAACCTGTATAAGCCCAGGACGTGAATATTTTAATTTTTAAATAAATTTGTTTCTGTGAATTATTTCGACGTTACGTGACACAATTATTTGTAGCTCTGGTCTACATTCCGGGAGGTTCTGGGCTCGAATACCGTAAAAAGCTGCGTGCAAACGTTCAAGCCTGATGCACAAAAACTTCAAGGCAGATCGAATTAGCTCAATTTGCATGCAGTCGTTTAAAAGGAGTAAAATGGATTACGCAGCTCACTTTACAGTTAGGTTGGGGCACCAAATACGTTTCCGCGAAACCTTTTCTCACCCAAACTTTCTAATGGCATTAAACTTCAAGTGAATATTTTGAAAATATGTAATTGAGGGCACCGTCAGCATTAGTTGTGCACAGGTGAAATAAGACACTACCCCTCAACGTCAACTTTGCAGTGCTACAGATAAGACCCAGGCAAAGTCGCTGTTAGTGGCTCGGACAAACTTAAGGTTGATTTTCGCGTGGACAGCTATAGCTACTTATCCTGCTGCAGAGTTAGCTCAACTAGCAGTTTTGTCATTGTAACACTTGATGTATGAAGTACCAGCCTGGTGTACAAAGAGGTGTTACTGCTGTAGTCAATATTATCAGTTTAAAACTCGCGAGCAAAGCCGCGAGGGATTGCTAGTATTATCTAAACAAATGTTTGTATACATACACTCTATACATTGTACTTAATCTTCAAAAAATTATAAAACTTTCGTAGGTAATGTAGTTAGAACGTGTGTAATAACTATGGATCATTTATTTTTCGCGAAAATATATTTGCAGCAGTTTGTTTCATTGTCTTATGTGCACATGTGTATCTCTGCTTGGTGTGTATATGCGGCGTGTGTGTAGAGAGCCAGATATTTGACTGTGCCAATAGGAGCAACATTGTCATCTATTTTGAATTCGGTGTACCTGTCGTTGTAGTACAGTAAATGCCCGTTTAACCGTAAAAAACAGAAAATACTGAAACTTTTCACAGAAAAACAAACGTTATTAGGTAGTAGTTAGCAGTATATAACATTACGTAATCCTGTAATTTCTGGTGGTATAATATTGTAATATCTTTCAGCAAACCAATTGTATACATAATTCTCAATTTGTAAGATGGGAGCGATAATGTTTTCAATTTTATTATTTACAGTTTATTGTGTTAAATGTAGTACTTTTTGCCTTTTTATCACTTAACTATATTATAGTTTCTAATGGACAACAGTTAGAAATGAACATTTAGCTTCCGAATCTAGTTGCCACATTTATACAAAACGTTCAGTACAGCTGGCGCGATTCGCGATACCTCGCTCGTAGAGTCGTGTGGAAGAATGCGCGCCTTGCACAAGTTCAAGGCCACACCGGCCAACCTTAGTTCAGAAGAGTACAGCTGATGCCGTAGCGCTGGATGTTACGACATCCAATCACTGACCACTAAGCAGATATGCATGTGTGTGTATGGCATAGAGACGAAGATGTTCAAAGTCTTGTAGCGACAAGCCACGTGTACTTACAAATATGTCGTGTCTTACTGTGTGACGTGCGAGACACTAGCTACTAAGCGAGGTAAGTAAACGATATAAACATATATTTATCAACAGTACGCTGTGTGACAACTTATGAAAAATGTTACGCTGATATTTTGTATTAGTAAGTTGGTATATCATGATATCGCACGGGGAAAATATTCCAAGCTGAAAGTTAAGATTGCGTGAACTGTTTTACCTGCTTAATTTACTCCATGCAAGTGAATACTGGCGTGTGACACAGCAGACATACAGCAGTGAAGAGCGGAACTGCTAGGCCCTCGTAACAAAAACAAGGAATATGAATACTTGACCGAATATTTCCCAAGTTTCCTACCTCCGTCGGACGTCTTATCAACGAAAGATAAATGTTGCATGAAATAACAACAACGAAATGAAACTATGCATTTGTAATAAAACATGTCCTTAAAAATAGTTTTATTTAGTGTATTAAAATTGAATACTGCTTACCATCGAAACATTTTTTTTTCTCGTCGGAAGATGCGAGAGTTTCCAGATCGTGTACCGGCATTAGGCTCATATGTAGGATTTAAGACATAAGTTAAGGGCGGATGTCATATGCATCATAATTTTATGTTAGAGGAACCAAAACTACATGACATACAAGTTCAGTAAAACATGACTAGAGGGAGTGCGATGCAATCCAACACATATCTGAGAATCATAACTCTGGACCTACTAATGCAAACAGGGAAACTACTGTGGTATACAGGGTTTTAATGTGTTGGCTGTATAAACAATGTATATAAAGTTGAAGAAACTTATTCCAAAAAATATTTCGTGTTTATTTACACTACAAAATTTGCTTTACAAACGTATTTAAAAATAAAAAAATGTATAATTTTTAATTTTGTAAGCATACATTTCAAGAGTAAACCAAATAATGTTCGCTTGCGTTCAAAAAGTGAGCATAACTAACTGCTTGCATATATGTTCCATTACTACTTGACGAGTAAAAAGAAGTAATGTGGTCGAGGAAATATAGTGAACGTGAATGTCTATGAACCTGTAACCGACACAAATGTACAGAACAGTTTTCAAATTAAACAATGAATACGTAATACATTCGGTGTAACGTACATTTCCTTTCTGTGTTTCAATTTAAATAGAGAGAACGTATGTAGTTAAAATGATAAGGTAATATTTGTGCACTGTGTTAGTACTGGAGATTTCAAGACGAGAGGTTTGTTTCTTCCTGATTGGTGGATATCTCCTGTCACGTGCTACGTACAGTACTCCACAGCGCGACGACAGCTGTGACCTCTACCGGCGTGTATCAGAACCAAGTGCGATAATTCACCTAGACACGTAATATAAATTAACTTGCGGATATTGGAGAAGTTACAAGTCGTAATTACCGCGAGAAATTATCTCAGCGACACAGAATGAGGCGATACTGCATGTAAAGTGAGGTGCTGCTCTTCCTCTACTGCGTTATCTGTCGATCTGAGAGGAGCCAAGAGGAACACAGACAGAGTTTAGATCCGCAATATCTGCAGTTCCCGAAGTGCGGGTACACTTGTTAGATGGAACCATGGTGATCTACGAACATCAAGCACAGCGAAGATATAGAAGATATGGTAGGTTCGTCGTTCGTAAAAGTCAATTCATATAACTCAAATATCTAACAGCACAACTATAAGAGAGGAGCTGTGCAGTGCGTGAAGTGAAACTATTGACACACGAACCATTACACGTACCTCATTGTTGTACGTTTATTTATAACTTTAAATCCTCGCTCCAAACATGGCAGCTAGTTTACACTTTCAATTTTCCTTCATTTTGTGTAGGCAGTTTTAGTGTCAGTATTAGCTGGCAAATTTACTTTCAATACATTGCAGTGGTATGTTAAGGTAAACACCAGGAATATTGAACTCGCTACTTACTCTCCCACAAGAGCCACGTTCTGGCAAGCTGCTGACGGTAACAAGTGCAGTTCTAAGATATGAGACAAGTGGCGAGTAAAGACAGTGATCCTGGGTGGAAGATAAGCGACCCAGCTCGCAGGTGAGGCCGGCAATTACCAATGACCGCCCGTATAACAACTGGCGGAGTGCGTTGAAGTGTCATCTCAGGTAGCGACGTACTAAACTCCCACAGATGGGACCGTTAGTTTGTGGGTGGCCTCTCTGTCCGCTTTTACTGCACCAGACAACGTTACATCTCTCAACTTGGCCGGATGGGCGTTTTTTGTTAGGTACAGTCTGTCAGCGAGAGATGTAAACACTGCTAGACTGAGACAACGCTAGATATGACGCTAACGTGCTTAACTGACGAGAACTACATCTTCACACATGTAGACAGCTACGTAGGTCCTCTCTGAACCTGTAGTAAAAGGCATTACGTGGCTATAACCCCTTCAGTACTACTGCATTCCGTCAACATGTTATTACAAGCAGCAGGTTTCCTGCAGTGTTGCTGGTTTAAAGCCGCTTCCCACATTAAACTGCAACAATACTTAATGTACAAACTACAACAATACTAAGTGTACCAACTGCAAAAATACTAAGTGTACTAACTGCAACAATACTAAGTGTACCAACTGCAACAATACTAAATGTACTAACTGCAACAATACTAAGTGTACCAACTGCAACAATACTAAATGTACTAACTGCAACAATACTAAGAGTACAAACTACAACAATACTCAGTGTACCAACTGCAACAATACTAAATGTACTAACTGCAACAATACTAAGTGTACCAACTGCAACAATACTTAATGTACAAACTGCAACAATACTAAGTGTACCAACTGCAAAAATACTAAGTGTAATAACTGCAACAATACTAAGTGTACCAACTGCAACAATACTAAATGAACTAACTGCAACAATACTAAGAGTACAAACTACAAGAATACTAAGTGTACCAACTGCAAGAATACTAAGTGTACCAACTGCAAGAATACTAAGTGTACCAACTGCAACAATACTAAGTGTACTGACTGAAACAGTACTAAGTTTACCAACTGAAACAATACTAAGTGTACAAACTACAACAATACTAAGTGTACCAACTGCAACAATACTAAGTGTACCAACTGAAACAATACTAAGTGTACAAACTACAACAATACTAAGTATATAAACTACAACAATACTAAGTGTACCAACTGGAACAATATTAAGTGTACCAACTGCAACAATACTAAGTGTACTGACTGAAACAATACTAAGTGTACTGACTGAAACAATACTAAGTGTACCAACTGAAACAATAATAAGTGTACAAACTACAACATTACTAAGTGTACGAACTACAACAATACTAAGTGTACTAACTGCAACAATACTAAGTGTACCAATTGCAACAATATTAAGTGTAGAAACTGCAACAATACTAAGTGTACAAACTGCAACAATACTAAGTGTACCAACTGCAACAATACTAAGTGTACCTACTGCAACAATACTAAATGTACAAACTACAACAATACTAAGTTTTCTGACTGAAACAATACTAAGTGTTCAAAACTACAACAATACTAAGTGTACAAACTACAACTATAATAAGTGTACCAACTGCAAGAATACTAAGTGTACCAACTGCAACAATACTAAGTGTACTGATTAAAACAATACTAAGTGTACCAACTACAACAATACTAAGTGTACTAACTTCAACAATACTAAGTGTACCAACTGCAACAATACTAAGTGTTCAAATTGCAACAATACTAAGTGTACTGACTGAAACAATACTAAGTGTACCAACTGAAACAATATTAAGTGTACAAACTACAACAATACTAAGTTTATAATCTACAACAATACTAAGTGTACCAACTGCAAGAATACTAAGTGTACCAACTGCAACAATACTAAGTGTACTGACTGAAACAGTACTAAGTGTACCAACTGAAACAATACTAAGTGTACAAACTGCAACAATACAAAATGTACCGACAGCAAGAATACTAAGTGTACCAACTGCAACAATACTCAGTGTACTGACAAACATTACTAAGTGTACCACCTGAAACAATCCTAAGTGTACAAACTACAACAATACTGAGTGTACAAAATACAACAATACTAAGTGTACAAACTACAACAATACTAAGTGTACCAAATGCAACAATACTAACTGTACAAACTGCAACAATACTAAGTGTACTTACTGAAACAATACTAAGTGTACCAACTGAAACAATATTAAGTGTACAAACTACAACAATACTAAGTATATAAACTACAACAATACTAAGTGTAGCAACTACAACAATACTAAGTGTAGCAACTGCAAGAATACTAAGTGTACCAACTGCAACAATACTAAGTGTAGCAACTGCAAGAATACTAAGTGTACCAACTGCAACAATACTAAGTGTAGCAACTGCAAGAATACTAAGTGTAGCAACTGCAACAATACTAAGTGTACCAACTGCAACAATACTCTAAGTGTACAAACTGCAATAATACTAAGTGTACTGACTGAAACAATACTAAGTGTACCAACTGAAACAATATTAAGTGTACAAACTACAACAATACTAAGTTTATAAACTACAACAATACTAAGTTTATAAACTACAACAATACTAAGTGTAGCAACTGCAAGAATACTAAGTGTACCAACTACAACAATACTAAGTGTACCAACTACAAACAATATAATAGAATGCTGTGATCATTGACTAGTCAACCCAGTATAGAAGGACCGTACTGCCAGCAGCTCGTATTCTACCACGTCAGTACTAACACTAGAGTAGTCTGCAAGGCGAAACATGTAGTTGTAGCCGCGCCACAACGCACAGCGGGTAGGGCACCGCATTTCCACATGTGGGAATCCTGCCGGACAATGCCGCTTGTCGGCGGGTTTTCTCGGAGATCTCCCGCTTCCCTCGCCCTGTCATTCCTACGTTGCTCCACACTCATCTCATATCATCCCTCACCTCTCTAAAGACCTCGATGTTACGTGCTGACCAGAATCCACCAAAACAGTATCTAATCGCACGAGATGTAGTGCATAAACTAATGGATATTACCACTGAACAATTCAGTGCGTAAGTTTTGAAAGTGTACTGATGAAGCTATTTTATCTAGTATTCGTGCTTGTAAATAATTACTATGGGATGTCTTAGGTTCGTGAAGTAAAGAAATAACTACAAAAAAATAATTCCATTGTCCTTAACGACTGCAGCCTTAAAAAGTAAACTTGAGAAAATAATTCATTTTCTTACCTACCTACAGAAATATTGAGAAACACGTGTATTTAGAGAGGTAACTGACGTAAAACAAACATGTGTTTTGCTTCTATTAAATGTGTTGTTGCTGCAGATCATCTATGCTGTTGTTACATCAACTAAACAATTTGTCACAACAATTATTAATGTTTTGTATAATCTGTCACAATTTATATGTTTCCCGAAGACGTGACAATTTCCAGTGTTTTTACATTTAGGATCCCTCAATCAAGTTAACTTAATAGTTAGTTGTAATTGTTAGTGTAATGTATAATGACGGCGGACAGACATGGTTGATGTCCTGGGAACAAAGACGAGCTCGTACAGCTGATGTAAGCGACATGCTCTGTGAGTCTTTATTCCTGCCTCTCGGTCTTCGAGCTTCTGGTTCATTTCCCACGTTTCTAGGCCACGTCCTTCAATCTAGCTAGACTTTCAAACTGCGCTCATCTTGATTAATAATGAGCAATTGTCTCTTTCACACGAGACTTGGCCCGCCAACTTTGCCCGCGCAGACACCCCCTCCCCTTCCTTTTCTTTCTCTCTGCTTGTGACGAAATATATACAGATGGAGGGGGCAGTGAATATATAAGGGGAGGGGGCAGTGAATATATAAGGGGAGGGGCAGTGAATATAGAAGGGGAGGGGGCAGTGAATATAGAAGGGGAGGGGGCAGTGAATATATAAGGGGAGGGGGCAGTGAAAGATGCGCTAACGATTGCAAAAGGCGGCAGGAAAGAAGACGTACAACTTCCATTCAACTGTGAAGTCAGAGACGTTTTCTGACTGACAAGTGACAGGAGAACTATACAACAATCTGGACTACAATCACATCTCCTCGCCATCAACAAAGAGAACTGTTTGTATCGCAAACTGGAACACTTATAGAGATATTAACGAACATCACCGCGGCGTGAAAAGTTGAGCGAATAGAATGTTTTCACCGCCTTTGAATCAGTGCACGTGTGCAGTGAAGTGCTCGGAGTTATTTGTGTTTGTGTCTGGAAGCCAACAAGGACGACACATGTGTTTGTGTCTGGAAGCCAACAAGGACGACACGTGTGTTTGTGTCTGGAAGCCAACAAGGACGACACGTGTGTTTGTGCCTGGAAGTCAACAAGGGCGACACGTGTGTTTGTGTCTGGAAGCCAACAAGGACGACACGTGTGTTTGTGTCTGGAAGCCAACAAGGACGACACGTGTGTTTGTTTCTGGAAGCCAACAAGGACGACACGTGTGTTTGTGTCTAGAAGCCAACAAGGATGACACGTGTGTTTGTGCCTGTAAGCCAACAAGGGCGACACGTGTGTTTGTGTCTGGAAGCCAACAAGGACGACACGTGTGTTTGTGTCTAGAAGCCAACAAGGACGACACGTGTGTTTGTGCCTGGAAGCCAACAAGGACGACACGTGTGTTTGTG
>PNEQ01028695.1:0-41654 GCA_003012365.1 Medauroidea extradentata | reverse complement strand
AAATTGTAGATATTAACAAAAATTTGGTATGTTACTATACTGTGACACAACAGTACGAAACGACGAATAGACTTTAAACTTGGGCAATTGTTCGTGAACAACATATACATATTCCTAGCATTTTTATAATTTTATCTCATTTTGACTTTGTCACTTTTGGCAGTAAACCGACGATATATCATCTCACTTATCTCAGGTTCGGGGCACCAAATACGATTACGCGAAACCTTTACCCTCTGAAACTTTGTAATGTCAATAAAGTTAACGTGAATATTTTGACAATATATAATTGAGGGCACCGTCACCAATGGTTGTGCACAGGGTAAACAGATGTTTCTCATTCGATTAACCTCTTACCTAAGGTGTCTGTAACTACCCTAGAACGTCAAATAGGCAGGGCTATAAATAAGGCCCAGGTGAAGTCGCTGTTAGTGGCAGGGGCAAACTTAAGACTGCTTTTCGCGTGGACAGCTACAGCTACTTATGCTGCTGCAGAGTTAGTTCAACTAGCCGCTTGGACATTCTAACACTTGATGACTGAAGTACCAATCTTGTGTACAAAGAGGTTTTTCAATTAAAGCAAATATTATCAGTTACGAATAATACTCCCGAGCAAAGCCGCGGGGGACTGCTAGTGCCATATAAGAAGCATTTAACTTGCTCTGCAGTCGCGTTGCGCTGCGTTATTTTATGTGGTGTTAACATCTGCCTTTACCAACCTTTCAGCTTTAAGCTTTCCATTATTTGCACAGGTAACCGTTGTTGCAGTAATCTCACACAATTATTTTAGTGTGGCTTTATTGTTAATCATATGTGTTAAGCACTAGAATACAAATTCAAACTCTCTTCAGGTAAGTTCGCAGTTAATGCAGCGAAAATTGTAAAATTTTTGTTTTTCGGGTTGGTTTCCAGGAATCACTTCTACTGCGATTATCGTAGCAATTAGCTGCATGGTGTCCATAGGCTTCCTGTTACCCGTTGTTTTGGTGACAAGAGTCCTATCTGAGTTGTCGCTTTCTCTTCCTCTAGGTGTATATTCTTGTTGAAGAAATTGTCCTTCATCAAAATCGTTCGTGATGGAGAGTCATTCTCATTGGTTGAAATTCTGAGGAAAGCCCTCTAAGTAATAACATTGCCGTTAGCGTATCTTCCAATTTACACCCGTCATCCCTAACCTCTTGCGCTGCACTCAATAATTTTGTCACGTATTGCTTCATACTACAGCATCTCTTGAGCTTGACATCGAACAGCCTTCCTAAAAGTATGCATGCAATGTGTGACCCAGTGTCCCCATAAGCTAATTTTAACGCACTCCACATACGTTTTGCAGGTATCTTTACCTTCAAGGCGAACATGGCATTTTGAATGCACAAGCATGCTAATTTTTCGTTCTGTATTTGTGTCTCTCTTGCGTTCTGCTTCATTGGTAGTTTCTCCATTTGTATTCGATATCAGATCCCACAAATTCTCGTGCCCCAAAAATAACTTCATTTCTGTACGCCATTGTCAATAGTTCTTTTTCCCTTCTAACCTCTCAATTGCGCGATGTTATGCATCAGTAAACTATGTGCCAATTTTAAGGTAACAGTAAAACATGCTTATTTTTCTTCATATTTTAAACATTCTTCCAAAAAAATTTAACAGTTCTAGGACAAAATTACTTTTTGTAAAATTGATTCAAAGCTGAAGAATATTTTATACTTACGTTTGAAATGGTGCATAGTATAGTGATACATAACAATATCCTATTGTGAAACAGTTCATACCAGTCGTCCTAACAAGCAGCTATGAATAAAAAATACGGCACAGTTATTAGAATCACGATCACATAAATACGAATCAGATGTCTCACAACGATTGAACTCGATATAAATTAACTACATATTGCTTGCCTCCTGCACACAAGTTGCAGCATCACTAATTGGGCAATTTATTTAGTACATAGAGTTGGATATTCAACTGAAACATACGCGGAGTTGAACGTTCCTGGGCACATAACCTGTTAAAATATTTGAACATGTTTACGATTCTGCTGGATGAAGAAAATGACGCATTATGAGCAGTCTTCTGTTATTCATACATACCGACACAGCGTCACAGACGAGAAACTTTTTCAGCAACCACAGAAAAGTACATACAGTTAGTCAACGAAACATCAGTGCATTTAAATTACTACAAATGAATATTACAACAGATTTTAAAACCACAGATTTAATTCATGCAATACGTAAACTCCTTGAAATGGCATTCATGATTAATCATTATTCACTGGTTGTAATATTCTCATGGTCAGTATGTTACGGTAAACCATTATAAAATAAATATATCAACCATAAAAATATATTAAAGTGTTCTTCGTCGTGTAAGCGAATGTGTTAGGAATTAACATAACAGCTTGGAACATATGCTTTAACAACACAGTATTTTATTTAGACCATCTTACGTAGCATTGAGAACTAAAATCAATCGTCTGTGCTATTGAAATGCACATTAATTTCCAGATACTGCGTTATTTTTTATTATACATCCGAAAGTTAAAAAAAAACAGGCTGATAATTAATAATGTTATATAGTGAAAATTATGTGTAAGTTAAAATATTATTAATAGGAAAAATGGCATCCGCTGAAAACAGTATCTAACTTACAATATAAAGAAATGCGTGAGAATCAAGGACATAAAAAACAGCAGGACTGCTGGTCAGACGTTGCTGCAGTAGTCTTTGCGGTCGCTGTACTTGTCGAGCAAGCGGCGAGGGGTCAGTTTTATACTGGGGGTGATGGGGTGGGGAGAATACGGCCTGAAGGGCGCGAGAGAATATTTTTATCCATATTCAATTGGAAAGTTTTTGGGGGCGACTTGTCCCCGCGGAGACACTGGTTACGTTCCCGGGACGGATGAAGGGCGCGAGGGTTGTGGGTGGTGTCGGGTGGAAGGGTGTTGCAAGTTCCTGGGAGACGAAGGATGCTGTCTCCTCTCGGGAGGAGGAAGGATTAGGGGAAGGGGGTGGTTGGGTTAAAGAATTGAAACCGGCGGAAACCGGAGGTGGAAGTTAAAGGGTTCCTCCGCGCCTTAGGAAGGTTTTTTTCCCTCACCGCCCTCGCAGCAGTTTTCTGAATAAGTTCACGGACGAAGGAGGAATTGGAGGGTTGTGGTGTTGGCAGAAAAGTGCCACACTGCGAGAGAGACGTCCGGACGTCCGAAACTTTTCCTTACAGTTTCACTTCCTTGCGAATTTTTTTTAAAACCCCCATCCTGAATTGTGCCATTTATAAACGCCGCGATTCGTGCTTCGGCGCGTCGTGTTCGCATTTACGAAACTCGCTCTTGGACTTTGGATTTACTATCCCTGGTGGCGAGAAGTGTTATAGTGTCTGTCTGTCAGTTACCTGAGGTCTTACCTTGATTCTTTTCACCCACTATAGCTGAAGTCCTCGTCCCCGGGACAGGCTTAAAATGTCAGAAATAAAATGCTACAACTAATTTCGTAAGTAAACGTGGGAATTATCTATTTTTTACTAGTCCAACTTTGACGTACCAAATATAATGAACTGACCATGTAACATCGTAAATACTACTGTTTTCGTTGTAAATTAACGTTAGTAAATACAATTATTAATTTAATTGTAAGAACTGTTGTGCCGTTTGTTGGCACATGCTATTTTGTGCTTTGTTTACCCTTGTCTAGTTGATCTATTTTTGGTGGTTACTAGACTCCTTTTTGGCAATGTTTCTTCTTCCCCAACACTATTTATTTAAATTCAGTATCGTCCATGAAATTGTAATAACAGTAATTTATCTTTATAATAAAAACAATAATTTCAACCAGTTAACTGCTTGCAGTTAAAGCTGTACTACGTTATTTTGGAACAATTTTTGTGTGAAATCGTGTGACCAATTTCAAGCACAATCTAATCAAGTCGGTTTCTAAGTGAACTAGCCTATATTCAATTACATTTTCCTAGGCACTACTTTCACTCGACCTGGTTGATTCTTGCACATCATGGCGTGAACATCAGCCAGAATTATTTGTGTTTTTCATCCTTTTCAAATGTCGTAATCAGACTTAATTCCCGCTTCGGGCAAGTTTATTTTTGTCAGTTACTGTTTTGCCTTTCTATTGTCATTGTGAGTTTCATCTCGTGTACCTTTTAAACTCTGATTTTGATTATTTTTTTGCTGTAGCGAATCCCGTCCACGCAGTTTCAACTGTTGCTATGTAGCAATTTCCCAGGAACCCTTTGAGGGATTGCTGCATCTTCCGATGTAGAAGTTGATAATATTTGTGCTGTCCCTTTGTTATACCGTCATCGGTAGACCTGGGCGAGATGGAGTTGTAGTCATCTTTCGGCGGTGGCAAGAGTATTCCCATGCAGGATAGCAGAAAATTCCAGCCTGTTTTTACCTCTTCTCGTTCCAGCTACTTGACGTGCCCAAAGTAGGCTACTAGTATAAACTCTATTTTCAATTTTTTTTTTGTTTCTGAATAGATGCTAACCTGTGCTAAATTAAAATAACCTAACATTGTGTTAAGAAAATTAAAAAATAAATCAATTAAAAATATAATAATAAGGTACGGTAATATCGGAGATCCTCTAATTTAATAATTTTACTGTGATATTCTTAAGCAATTATATAGTTTAGTATCTATCAAATGTCAACACAAAGGAAAACACTCATGTTAAAAGTGTGCAAAGATTTATTGTTAGTCCCCTTCTGGGTATTAAAGGAGAGTATTGTCTGTTAAATTTATTTTTTAAAACCTTAGTCATCTTACTAAATTAAAATTTAATATTTTTGTCTAATATTTAAACTCTCGTTAATTTTAACTGGTGTAAAGTGTTCGGGAAAGGAGGCTCGGCCCTTTCTATGACCATTTGAGGAACACTGGTCAGCAAGTGTGTTTCATGTCTCTACTGTTCTGTATTTTTCCCTTTCTTTACTCAATTGGCCTGGAACCTGTCTTAATAGGTTAACCTTTCCTGAACATCCTAAGTCTGTTGGTAAAGTTAGGAGAATCTCCCACAAACTGTACACTGTGTGTGCTATAACTCGCTTAGTATGGCAAATGTATATTAGCACATTTTTTTGTTTAATTTTAATGATGTTAGTCTTTCCAGTTTGCCTCGGCCCAAAATTAATATAACCAAACATTTATACACACAACGGCCCCATTACCATTAATTATTAACTACGTGTGTCGACAGTTTACCGAAACGGTTAGTACTGTAAATGCAGTGTTCAAAATTTGTGCATAATACTGTAGTATATGTTTCATGTCTGCCCATTGGAATTAAATCCCTTGACATGTGTTGTTTCGTTAAATATTTTAATGACACTATTGTGATGCGATTAACGTCTTAAAATCATGTACAAGACTTGTACGCAAACCACTTGGAATAACATTATTGTTGTCACTCCTCGGCTTTACTCTCAAAACTGCTCAGCATTTATACCCAACAGGAAACGAATGCGAACTTCGACTGGTAAATAAAATTAATACGTTTCATAATAACACAGGAACACAAGAAAATACGGTCTCGAGTTCCGAACGTGTCTGTACGTCGATTACTATAACTATAAAACTTTATTTTGACAAGCGTGTGTGTGGTTATTTATTAGCATTGAAAAAATTACACGCTTTTTATGTCTGGACATTAAATGAAGCATGCATAATATTATGGTGTAGGTTTTGTGAATAATAGTTAACAGAATTAGGTCTCGAAATTTTTTTTCAGAGTGGTAACAATTGAAAGGGGACAGAAGGTAGCCAGTCCTGAGTTAAAGGGGGCGCCGGATGGGTTCATTAAAGCAATTGCAAATTGCTATAAAGAAAATGCAATTGTACGATCGTATTTTGATTACTATGTTCTAACAATTAACATTATTTCAGCGCATATCTTGTAACGTAAACGGATACGAAAGAAATAATTCAGGATAGAATAATTTCTTGCGGGAAGATAAAATTAGTGAAGGTGTAGGGAAGGGCGCATTTAGAAATGTTTGCCTCAGATGAAAGAAAACCAAGATCCGAACCTGCTCTTTTGCACTATACGTCTTTATTTTATATTTATTGCACATAAGTCAGTTGCGTGATTGAGTGAACAAGAATTTTGTTGTTGTTAGGTATGTTATATGAGAAATATTTTACTGGTTTTCTTTCCGAAGTAAAAGTAGTCTTAACAGATCACTTTTCTCTCTGGATGTACGTGTTTGTCCAGGTGAGTGTGTGTGTGTATTTCAGAATGTGTGTGGTTAGTGTCAGTCGTGTGTGTTCCTCAAAACATTTCAACCAGTTGAGACCGAATTTAATCTAACTCCGTACATAATGTAGTGCTACGTAACGTCCCTTAACTTGGGTGTAATTTGTTCCCGCTGTGTTCATATTTTTAAAATGATAGCAATTTAAAAACTTTATAAACACACGAGATTTTGAAGAACCGTTTATCAGAATTTCACGGATCTCGGTACACATATAACTAAAAAAGTGATTTAAATTTAATGCATTTTTAAAATGTTGTTTTCCTACTATCAAAATTATACACAATTGACTTCTGTTTTTGTTCATGTGAGGGCCTTAATTATATAATTTTGGAAGTTTCGATTTTTTTTGGCGTTATTTCATGTCTTTGGAATCATTTGATCATTTCATATAAAATTCTATGTTTTGATGTTTAATTATGTTAAAATTAAATGATGAAGAGTATGTTATGGTAGGTCCGCCATTTTGAAAGATAGCTCGACATGAAGAAAGAAAGCTTCTATCAAATATTTGGAAAAATAGTAAACTGATTGTAACGAAATTTCGGGTTATTATTGTTCCTCATATTAACTTTTATTAAGCGGGGTTTAGTTTTGTAAGTTCACAATTTTGAAAGATACCCCGATGTAAATGAAATTTTTCTGTAATATTTCCAGAACTACTAAAACGATTGTGAACAAACAATGTGTCGTTACGGTTCATCAAACATTCACTGGTTATTTGTCCGAGCCTTAATTGTTGTAGATCCGCGATTGTGTAACATATCAAGTACTACTTGACCGAATTTACCCAAGTATTGTATTTAAAATTTCATACGGCGTTTTTTTATTTATGGAAACTGTAATGCTGTCCACCAAATTAGAATATTTGAGGAAACGGACGCACAATAAATAAATAAATGTGTGTGTGTGTATATATATATATATATATATATATATATATATATATATATATATATATATATATATATATAGTATTTAGAGAACGACTGGAACGAATATAACCAATTTTAGTACTTTGACAGTTTATCACCCAAACTTTGATTTAAGTAGTTTATCTGTGTTTGTAAGACGACTTTGCTGGAGTAAAGCATGGCGTTAATTAATAAAAAATGTGTATTTTCATATACCGAGGTTTATTATGTATGCTGGTTAGTTATTATTATTTTGGTGTTGGTAGATTTTGCATAAAATTTCTTAACCATCTTGTTTTAGCCATTTTTTATGTGACGAATGACTAATATCCGGAATGTTCGTAGTTTAAAATGTTAGTTTACTAGATATTAGAGATATGAGCCGTTGTGACGTTGTAGTCCAGTAGAAGGTCAAATATTCGAACCTTTTTTTTTCTGCTTGATGTGATGCTCCTGTAGGGTTCTTGGTGTTCTCTAGATCATTTATGTGAAGCACAACCCCCACCAATTTTGGAGTGTTGTAAATATTTTATTTCTAAAGAACTGTACAATGGTTAACCAAATATAGGTTTCCTGAAAAATAATTAAGAATTTACTGTCCTGCACAATATACATACGATGTAAGTGTTTTTTAAAACTATCTGGTATACTATAATTAAACTAATAACGTTATAGGCAAAGTCTGTAAACAAACATTACATGATGAAAAATAATTTTCAGTTGTACACACATTTAAAAAAGTGTCAGAAATAGGAAATTATGAATTTATGAATGAATATTATCTTCAACTTTTTCAAGAAAAAAAAAACGTTGGTAAACTCATCCTGTGTTATTAATTTTATTTTATCTTATATAATTTTGACAGAGATTAATAAATTACGTAACATAGCTGAATAATATTGTATACACTTAAATGTTTGATATTAGGTATAATTTAAAGCTCACCATTATAGAAAATTTCAGAAAGGGTTTTAGACTATTTGTGAGTTACACCTTTAGCAGGATTGGCTACGTTACCGCATTGTTGCCTTTTACCAGCTTTAGTTACCTTGCAGGTATGTATAAAGAAAATTGTTTCTCATACCAGAAGTAGGAAATTATAGATCATTCGGAATAAAGTGAGCACTAAAGATTTAACCTTTGAAAAAAATCACTAGCTGCTACTGCATATTAGTCAACATTAACAATGGTTACATTATTGTTTGCATGGTTGGTAGCGAATCATTACATGTAGTTCCGTGTATTTACTTACTTGAATACAGCATTAGTGAAAACACTTAATGCAATTGACTTCTCAGTATATCATATACTTTAAAAATATTTATTTATGATATAATTGTGATATCTACCGACTGTGTAATTTGACTTTATTAGTTACAGACAGCCCGCTAAACTTCAAAACTGTCGTTGACACATTGCCGCTAACGCTCGCGCCACACAGACGTAGTTCGAATTCCACCGACAGGTGGCATCATAGTTAGGTTTCCGCCGCTTCTCTTGCTTGGAACTGGAAGCGTTTTGAGTCATTCAGTGTGTTTGTCCGTTGTGTAATAAATATGGGTTTCTGATGAACACATTCAAAAGTATTAGAAGTAACTGTTTATGAATATCATTGCTAAATTATGTGAAGTCATTATGTAATGTTTTACTATCGCCAGCCTGAGCATACGGAATTAGAAATTGCATTTTTTTTTCTGTTTCACACATTAAGAAAATACGTTCTTATTGATTTTGTTAATTTCGTTGTTGTTCGTGGCAGTATGCTGAACTGAACTTGAATTCTTGAAGTGCTTGCGTCGTGTGTGTTTTTAGTGGCGACTTGAATTACAAATTAGTATACTGCGTACGTATTTTCGAGATTCTAAACGGCAGTAGTGCATGTCGCATCAGTTAGAGTCGATGCACGGAAACCAGTGCTGTAAGACGTTAATTCGCAGGTATTTATAATTAAGATTACTATTGAGTAATGCATACATGCAGCGCCCATTAATTTAATAAGTAGCTATTATAGATAACATTTATCGGAGCAGTGTAATGTAGATGTAAACATTGTACAATGTTATGTAAATACAAGCACGTGGCAATGTTTATGTTTACATTCGGCGAAAAGATATAAACTGGCAGAAAATAGAAATTAATCAGGGCTTTTGGAATGCTCACTTTATTCTGAATCACCTTTAGGCGTGTATTATAACTCGATTATGACAAATAATTTCTCTGGTCTTAAGGGTGCTGCCTACCACACGCATACAATGCGCTGTAGTGCATTCTTAATTTTTTTTTACGAAACTATTCAACATGTGCCTATTAAGTCAATGTACGAAAATAATGATGACGGAAAGGTAGTTTCAAGTACCACGTCAATTAGAAAAGTCATTTCGGAGCTCCTCAAAGTGACAAAGAACAGCCTTTTAAACCTACTATATGTAAAAAAACTACTTACAGGATTCGTGAAACTATTCTAGAAACACGCGATGTACTTGCCTTAAAGTTTCCACCAACAAAAAATGGCGTCACCACTGAAAGTGTCAGTCACTTCACGCCGTTTCAGTGTCTTGCGCTAGAGTTGATACGGCACCAGATGAGCCCGTCAACATCGGCCTTGGTGCCGTGTCTCACTCACACAAACACACGACTAGTAGGCGGGCGCCTTAAGAAACGTTTCAACGCAGCAACGTTAGATAAAGGCAAGCGATTGTTACGGAGGCAAGATATACAGGACGCGGTCGTCTTGGCACGTCAGACCTAGGGGTGTGAGGATAGGGTTGGCGGGGTGGGGGAGGGTGATGGCTTTGTTTTAAGGCGTGTTTCACCGTGTTCCCAGGGACATTATCGCTGCCGGGCAGGGCACTAACTGCCCCGCGACATGCTAACCCCGCCCCTGTGTGGCACGCCGCGTAATGGAACATCGCCTCGGTGGACCTGGTGCCATCACACCTGGCCTTCTTCCCACGATCCCGCCCTCTGATAGCGGCGTCGTGCTCCCGCCACCCTTCTTGCCTATTCTTCCCCGTCACCGTGGTCGTTCTTCGTAGGCGACAGTCGTGTTATATCCGGGTGCTCTCGTTTACACATGCCGCAGCGTTCCGAATAACATCTCCACTGAGAACACAGATTCATCTATCTAGTGAAGGTTTACGATTATTTCAAAACTATCTGATATTATGATGACATTCAACTGAGTTCTTCGAGAATATAATTTAACGGTCATAAAATGTTCAGTAAGTATTCTTGTTGAATATCTTAGGTAGTGAAATCAATTCAAATACTGTCATTATTAGACTATTAGTTCTATATATGTTAATTTTCTTCTATAATGTGATAAACTTCACAGTTCGTTGGCACTTACTGTCAGAATTGTGTTCATGTGATTGGATAAATAGGCAAATTTTATGAGTTTTCTTCTAAAATGCTTTATAGTTGTATTGGTTGTTTTAATGTTTTAAAGATTTACAAATCGTCACCTGGTGGCCGATAAATACCATCACCTTTTTTGTCCTGACACAGCGCTGCGCAGGCTCAGAGCTAATAAAACTGGTGTCTACCTGCACCTGTAGTCGTAGTTGGAATACACCCATGCGTTTGGTCTTACTGCGCAAACGCGAACGATACAAATATATTGTTCTTAAGCATCTTTTAGGTGCAGATTTGCACTCACTTTCCGCCCGTTGCTTCGTTTACACAAGCAGGCCTCCATAGCGTGGTAGGCAGCATGCCGGCATATGGTGCAAGAGGTCCTGGGTTCAAATCGCGACACGGGGAATGGATATTTTGTCGATTTTTAGGTTTAGTTAGTTTGTAAGCCGTCCCTCACTAAGCCTGGAAAATGCATAAAACCGGGGGAAGTTAATAAACCCTCTAAAATAAAAATAAAAATCATTTTCAGCACATCACTACGGTGCAACGCAGGAAAAATTTGGACTTGACCAAGAAAATATAAAAAATTCAACAGGCCTCCTGTGATATTTAAGAGTGTGGGGGAAAATTTAATGATGCGTGATACTGCATATATTTATACTGGTGGTCGCCGCATGAAACAATTACATCGAATCGTGACTTGTTGCTAGAAGTGTAAGTTGTTGCTACGGGATGTGCTTGTTCTATGAAAAGAGAATGTAAGTTTTTATATTTTGTCCCTGCCTCACTTACATTTTAAACATTCACCTTCACTTTAAACTGATATATATTTAAAAATACAATTTGCTGCAACTAGGCCTAATTTTTGTACAGTTTGGCTTGGCTGCGAAAACCACATCGGGGAAAGATTAAGTGAAACATGAATACATTTGTATAATTAGTTTGGCTTGTGAAACTGCAGTAATTGAATTTTAAATATCTTTATAGTCATTCAGTTCTACAATCAAAATTAATTAAAGGATTTAATAAATGATATATTTACTACTTTTGGTGAATCGTGTCATACACCTTATCATCGTAAAATATAAATAAATCAGAGGCCAAAGTTGTAGCACAAACAAGTAAACACATCCATGATGGCAGCGGATGTTCGGCCTTAAATTTTACACCGTCTTTAAAACTCATTACCCAAATGTTGGAGGCACTTCTTAATTTATTTTCAATTTCATGAAATTTGTTCGCAGGTGGTTTCCGCACAATATATTAGAGGTGCATTTTACCTCGGTTGAGGAGGGGTGATTATAGGTAGGTATACTAACATAGAATTATTTGCGAGTTTTATTTTTTATTTGAGATACCATGGAAAATCGTTTAAAACGTACTAACTAACTTAATATGCCAGTGTTAATCTGAAAGTGGACGATAAAACAATGCTCCCTATACTGTCACCGTTATAATTATCACACTTTGCTTTACGAATATGAAATATGTAGTGATATCATTTAATAAAGCTTATATTTGTATGTGTGGGTGTATAACGTGGATGGCAACGTACTCTGAGTTATATAGCAATAATTTATTTGCATTTAACTCGCTATTAATGAGGACCACGATGGTGTAGTTGTCAGACCACTCGTCTCCCACTGCGTCTAACCGGGCTTCATTACCGGTGGGTTCGTTCCATATTTGTATATGTAGGAAACAAGGCGTACGTAGCCATTGACCATTGACCACGGTTCTCAAGTTTCTCCTGCTTTTGAATTTGGCTGCTACTCCGTACTAGCATCACATCAATATTCACCTGCACTCAACACCTAGCTGTTCGTTAAGAAATTATCAACATGTCTTTATTTCAGAACTAAGTATTTAAAGACGCTGCCTTGAGTGGTTTTACACGTTAGATGCTCAGACAATGCGCTGTAAGGGTGACCCTGAAGTGCGCACCAGATGTCGCATCGCCACAACGAGCAAAGTGCTGAACTAGCGTACTGTGGGACCGTATCGGTAACAAAAGCCTACAAGTTTATTTGTAGAATGTCCGCAGCAAAGTCCATTGCACGTTTCTGTCTGAGTTTAACATACATCCGGTTAACACATTTAGAAGTACGGCAGTCTAATAGGTTAACACATTTAGAAGTACGGCAGTCTAAATAGGACGTATTAAGCTATGCTGGAGGGCTTCGAAACACAGCATTTTATTAATTACGCGTGGTATCAACACAATGATATTCGGTACTTTTCCGAAATGTTTTTTTTTTTTTTCGAACATGGGCAAATAACGAATACCTTTGCAAGAACAACTTATTTCGCCGTAGATTACAGCTCATTTGAATCACGTATTAGGTGTTGCCCTTTAAGTGTGAAGTGAACCGAATTACTTCGTGTTAAATATTACTGATTACTTTTGAATTAGCTAGGCCGAAACTTTAGGTTGTGTCTTGTTTGTGCTGTCGTTGTTAGCTGCAATTAAGTTACTAACGTAACTTGTACCAATTTTAAAACACTTTCTGTAACGTCTTAAGTAACGGTGTTGATATATTTCGTATCGACATTATAATTTTTAGTCTCTGTGGTAAACTTCAAAATTGTTTGCGTTTAAACATGGTAATAATACCTATCGGAAGAAAAATAAATAAATAAAATTATATACTAAGTAAAAACGTTTGTAGAAATCTCTGCAACATCACCGAAGATATTAACATGTTTCTGGGTCATCTTTTACGTTTTCCGTCGTCCTCATAGTTTATTTTGATAATAACATGAAACAAAAACAATCTTGCGTTTAATTAGATTAGTTGATTAATTTTGCTACGTGTAGTAGAAGAGTAACCGTTTAATTTATTATTAAAATTGTTAAACTTTCGTAATGGTTTTGTAATTTTAAGCCTATTTAATTATACATTTTTAAAACTCAATACTAATGTTACGATGGCGAAAATAATAACTAATAAACTAAATTTCACTAGAGAATTAGCAGTCCGCCTGCTGCTTTGCCTAAGTGTAATACTTGTTGCAGCTTATGTTTCCTTAAATTAAAGGAACTATTTGTGTAGCAGATTAGTTAAGTGGTTCCGCTACCAGTAGGTAAAATACAAAGCTGTGTATACTGTATTGGAGCATGACATTTATAGCTCTCCATGCGAGAAGCAAGTCTTTCCTCAGTTCTATCTCTGCCAATTTAAGAAACTGTCCTGTAGGCCATTCATAGCAAATAATACTTTTAAGGGAGGAATCATAGTTTTTTATTGCGGAAGGGTAATCGGAAAGTATTAGGAGCATAGGCCTACGCTAGTTACACGAATGCGAAACTGTTTTTGGTCAGCGATATCAGTAGAGTTAATTCTGTCGCATAACGAACGTTCCTTCTTAAAGAAGTGTTGTGGTATACATATGTGTATACATGCAGGATGTTTCTGAAATACTTTTACAACTTCGGAGGTAGGTTCCTTACACAAGAAAGAAAAAAGGTTAATGTAAACATATGTCCAAGGGCGAAAAGGCCGTTAAATGTGTTGCACGGTAAATAGTTTTGTAAACAGCCATTCAATTAAGTTATTGATTGCAGATGACCTAATTTCTATCATCTTAGCATTGGTGAAAGTGCAATTAACTCAAAGTCACAGTAAAAGTTTGAAATGATATCCTATTGCTTCCATACACAAATTAATGCACATGTCGGATAATGCACTGTCGCACCCTTTCAAATACTCCCACGCGGTGTCGTACTGTTTCACAGGCGTCCATGACACGTTTATGAAGTGTACCTGCATAAACCAATTGTTTGAGGTGGCCCCATAGATAACTATCTAAAGAATGCAGGCCATGGAACCACCCTACCCCTACCTATCCATCTGTCCTTGAAAATATCATTCAGTGCATCTCGAACAATATGGCTGAAATATGTTGGCGCACCGTCGTGCATGAACAACACGTTTCTTCTCATTAGTATGGGCACATTCTCTAGCAATCCTGGATGAATTTTCTGGATAAAGTCCTCGTAGCAGCGCCTGTTAGTCATGCTGAAAGAACATATGGTCCAATTAGACAATCACGTATAGTTCCAGCCCACACATTAATCTTAAACTGATGCTTGTGTCTAGCCTGAACGGTACCACGAGGATTTTCATCCACCCACAAATGTTGGTTATGGAAATTAGTTAACTTCATCTCTTTCAAATGTTGCCTCATCGGTAAACTAGACAGAAGAGACAAACAACGGATTGGCAGTTTTTGCAGCAAACCAATGGCAAAAGTTCAGCCTCGGTGGGTAATCGGCAGGCAAAGTTCACTACACACGTTGCAGATGATAGGATTCAATGACTGTTCACGAAGTACCCTCCATGCAGCGGTGTGAGATGTACCACATACTTAAGCCGCCTGTCGTGTGCTGATACTTGGGTCTTTTACTACAACATGTAAAATACGGTTTGCTTGGTCAGTCCTACGAACGTCTCTTGGCCTTCCTGGATCGACATACTGTGATGCTAACGAACGTGTCTCCACAACACGACTAAAAAGAACAACAAATGTTGGGTGACTAGGCTACTTTCGGTCAGGAAATGCCATCTGATATAACCGTGCAGCCCAACGTCCATTACAATTCGCGCGACCGTACAGAAAATTCATATCAGTTTGCTCAATACGTGGATATACAGTCATTGTTACACTGCAGAACAACACTAGTCAATTGTCCACAAATGTAAACATGTTTCCTTGGTGTCATATCGCCATAGAAGATGCAAACGTGTTTATTGTACTTTCGCCAATGTTAAGAGGATAGAAATTATGGAATCTACAATCAATAACATTATTCATTAACTGTTTACAAAACTAATTACCTTGCAACACATCGAACTAAACTTTCTTTAATAACTCAAAAACTAATGGTTTTCGGACATATGTATACTATAGGAACTTTTTTCCTTGTTTTTGTGTAAGTGGTAAATAAATATGTATTCACTATGTGTTTGGGGGCAAACACATAGTGATTACATATTTATTGACCACTACGTTTTTTCTTCTACTCAAGATTTATCGAACGTGTTCAGATTTACAGTAATAAAATGTTAAATATTAATTATATTTATGAGACAGTACGTTTATGCTACTTAAAAACATATTGTCAGTTTAGTTTTGTATTACTTTAAATTATTTTAACCCTCTGCAAAATCGATCCTTTCTGCCTTTATGCTTGTTAGTATTTTTTAACAACGTTGTAATTTACCTTTCCTTCAGTAAGTTTTGTTTGTACTTATTGTTGTATTTTAATTTATTTCGTCTGTTTCCTTACACTTATATTTTCCTTGCGTCTTCGTTACAAGCTCAAGTCGTTTTTATTCTGATGTGCTGTGTCATTTCTTACGTAAATTTTGACAGAAATTTCACAATATTAAAGTAAAATGATCATGAACTGGTTAGAAAGTATCATCTAATTGGTTTCCCAGCAATAAATTTAAGAAAATTCTTGTAAAATCACAAAATATAATAACATAATTTTCTCCCACGGTTTCACTTTCTCGGGTGTCTCAATTTAGTATTATTTACGAGTGTGCCGTTACGTTGACAATTTTTTTTAATGGAATAGTATTTATGAAGATAGAGAGAGAAGATTATTTGATATGTAGATACCGAGAAAGAGAGAGCGAGAGAGAGAGAATATGAGTGAGTGTGTATATAAAGAAATCCACAGACTCACACATAATTGGGACGGGTAGAAATATTTTTGTCAGTTCGGAAATACCGTTGAGAAAGTACGCTGTAAAGTTGCCCATGCTGGCACGTAGCAGCCGACAACCACGCGGCAAATAAACCAGGTGCTTGCGTGACTGCCGCGAATAAAAAATATGATGAATTCTTTTCCAACGTAATAGAGTAGGTTTTAGAAAAAGTTATATAAAATGTGCGCCTTTCCCCTTCCGTCTTTCCCAACCAATTACAATAACAAGGATGATTCCCGCATGCTTAGCGGTCGTTGGTGTATAAATATAGCTCGACCATAAGACACGGACTTATTATAAGTCATGCGGAGAGCACCTCTTACGTCCTCGACGGAAAAATAGAGAAATTTCACTCCGTAGTGCTAAAGTGACATAGCTCCTGCTTCCAACTTAAGATACTCTAACATTTTAAGAAGCATTTTGCATAAAGCCCTCATGATGTGTTACGTATCATCAGAAATTTTTTCTTTCAGATTACGAGTCACTTCAGATACTTGGGTCAGTAATAAGTTATCGAAACTAAAACCGTTCTATCTGCCGTATATTCAACTCGTCACTTTGATATTTGGATTAGTGAAAAATTATCTGATTATTGCTTTTTTTAATCTATAAAGGCATAATCGTTAATCAAATCAAGATTATTTGAAACTCGTTAAGAAATTTCAAAGTTTTATATTTGGTTAAAAGTAAATCAGCATATAAATTTGCGTAAAAACGACAGCACGCATGGGCCCAAATTTAATAACTAGTAGAATGAATTTAAACTTTAAATTTACATCTTGTAGGGCTAAAAATATTTTGATGAGAGCAATTTCACTCCAATTGTTCGTTTCAATGTAGACTTAATTTAAAACAAATGCACGTGCTCTCTTCAAAATAAATTATTTTAGCTTCGTACTAGAAATATGTACGGTTCCTTATAGATTCATTTTTCTGGAAACGTAATTTGCAAAATAGGGTAATATAATTGGGTTTTATAGAATATCAGCGTTACCACATTAAAGAAACGCGTGTTTTTATAGTAATGACAACACATTTTGGCTGTCGGTAATATTATAATATCGGCCTGTATACGTAACTATCTGTTTTGTTGAACAGGTTACTTTTCTCTTAATACTGATTGCAAAGTTCCTTACGTAGATCATGGAATGTCAATCCACGTAGTACAGACAGCCAAACAGGAGTAATGTCCTCATTTTAACGGAACTTTCGTACGAACTAAAATAGTTTTTTTCAGTTGAAGGAATGTAATAATCACATTAAAAACTCTGTATTAACTACTTCTAAATATTACGAATGTTACCCTACAAGAAATTAAAAATTTATAAAACTATTAATGGTCAATATTTTGACGACCAGCTAGAAATGGATTGGCCAACAGCATCTGGCCAACAAATTCGGCTACGTAATAAATTACATTTTAAATTTGTCATACTCGGACTGTCACTGTCACAATTTTCAGAAAAACAAAGGCAATTTTCATTAGTCATACTCGAACTATACCTGTCACTTTTCAGAAAGACAAATTGTTATTGTTCATGAAATACCTGTGGCTACACAAACTGATCTCTTATGAACTAAAATTGTCGAAAAGCAATTACATGACCATTTGTGTACAATTGAATTTCATCATGATTAGAGTAATCTCAGACGTTAACCTAATACCTATCGCCATTTTATATTCGTGATATAGATGGCAGGACAGCATTAAAACCTATTTTGGCTATGTGTATGAGCCATTCTGTTTTCTAGATAAGCACTGATCCTGCAAAGCCACAAGTGAATCAGAATATAGCCGTATGTCCTTAGCTGCGTCACTAATTTTAAACGATTTAAGGTTTTTATGAGGTCACGGAAATCTATCAACTCGATTAAAGAAAGAGTGGTTAATTGTACGATTTTATTCGCCATTTTTCTAGGTACCTCAAAACATAAGCGTAACATGCATGATTATTTCGATTTGGGCGTAAACCTGAGGAAATAATTATGTAAGGGTTCGTTGAATGGTACAACAGTAGGTTACGAAGGTGTATTATGGCTCACCTAACTATTCGCAATAATTTTTCTCAAATTTTAGTGAAATTTAATTATAGTCAATGGACAAATTTGAAATTTAATGACATTTCTTCGAAATTCCATCAAAACTTCGAGTTAAAAAAACGTTTAGTCAAAATAATTCTGCAGAAAATAATTTACAGAAATAAACATCTTAAATAACATATTTTTGGAATTAAGATAAAAAAAATTATTTAAGAAGATATTTTCTTGTAACACCGCAACTATATTTAAACTAAGATTGTTACTACGAAATACTTAAAGACAATAAAATTTGGTTTCCTCTTATACAAAAACTAGCAGTGCGCCAGCGATTTTGCTCGCGTGTATTACTCATAGCAGATAATATTTACTTAATTGTAGAATATCTTTGTATACCAGATAGGTAGTGCAGTCATCAAGTGTTAGGATGATAAATCTGCTAGTTGATTTAACTCTGCAGCAGGATAAGTAGCTGTAGCTGTCCACGCAAAAAGCAATCTTACGTTTGTCCGTGTCACTAACAGCGACTTCGCCTGGGCCTTATTTGTAGTTACATCAATGTTGACGTTGTCAGGTAATTACAGACTCTTTATTGTAAGATGGAAATCGAATGAAATACGTAGATTTCTCCCGAGCTACAAACACCTGCGCCACATAACGTCGAAGTTATTAATAAAAATTAATTTTAAAAATAAAATATTAAATTCCTGAGCTCATAGAGGTTGTACAACACGACACAGTAGAACTGTAAAATTAAACTCCTCTATAATTAATTTTTGCTGGTCGTGCTTGCTTTTCGGACCGTACGTTGAAAGTTTACAAACTAAGTTTCCTTCTCAATAATTAAATTATCCTATAAAATAAAATTATTGCATTACTTTTTTTAGGTACTTATGTTAGCATCATTCTGACGCGAACACCACTTCAATATCCCAACTGGTTAGATAATTATCATCGGCTGATAGAAAACAAATGTTATGCATTTTCGCCTCATTAGGTGTAGAATTTCGAAAAATATTAATTTATATTTATATATAGATATAAATATATATATATAAATAAATATATATATATATATATATATAAATATAAATATTCGTATACGTTTCCAACTCAAGTGAAAATCATGACGATAGCCTGTTTAGTCGAAGCAAATTCGATTATTCATTAAAAACACATATCACCCCTGTACAGTACTGAGAGTTCAAATATTGAAAAATTTTAAAACGTTTTCGAGACCACTAACCTAATCATCATTCTGAAATGAAAATTAATTGAATATCTCGATGGCTTCGACATTTAACGAAGATTTATCTATAACACGTTCTAGGTCTTTTCACCTCCTAAGAGTCTAAATTTCGAGAAAAAAAAACCTTGAATCACATTTTAGACTACTACTTGTCTCTTGAACGTGAAAAAAAACAATAACCCGCTGGGCTCAAGCTATATCGATGATTAATTGAAAACAGTTTTCATCACTATTCATCCCTTTTTACCTCCTTAAGTGGGGAATTTCGGAAATTCGTGAAATTACTTTTCACGTAATTGTGAACGCATCAATCGTAAACGAAAAACACGTCGATAAATATAAATGGGTTAGATATAAGTACAGGGTGATTCGAGAGGAAGTGGCAATATTCTAGGACGTGATAGTACTGGTCATTGTGATCAAAAAAGTTAATGTGAACATGGAGTCAATATGTGACGATTATCGAGATAGCCTCGTTTAAATGAAAAACACTGAAAACCTGTAAATGTATCTTATTGTTTCATTTTTGTGATTTTGTGTTCTCGTTTCAGTGTTCGTCCGCTATAGATAACTCGGTTGACTAATGTGCATTCTATGACACAGTTTTGTGGTATTAGGGTGGTTGTCTGCCTTGGTGGAGTTTGGGTTCTTGTTTCTTATTTGACTGACCTTGTTTTATTTGACCCGATTCCGCTTATGGAATTTTATGTAGTATATGTATCGTATTGACTAAAACATACTTTGCTTATTTATGTTTTTCTATTTTCTTTACTTTTCTTTGACAGACATCTAGAAGACAATAGAGTATCTCCAAAAAACAATATCCAGTCGGGCCCGCGGTGGCCAAATGGTCAGACCATTCGCCTACCACCAAGACGATCCGGGTTCAATTCCCGGCCGGGTCGGGCCCCGGATCTTCGCATGTGGAAATCGTGCCGGACGATGTCGTTGGTTGGTTGGTGCAACCACCCTTTCATTCCCGTGCTGCTCCATACTCACCTTATGTCACACCTCACCAGCGCTGAAGACCTCAATGTTAGCGTTGACCAAAATCTCTCTCTCTCTCTCTCTCTCTCTCTCTCTCTCTCTCTCTCTCTCTCACTATATACAGTCAGTATCACCTTCGCGCCATAGTTGTTTCCCAGTGGTGCATTAAAAAAAATAAATATTTTCTTTGACGAAATTCAATAAGTGTGGTGGCAAAGGAAAGTTTTCAGTGTGTACAAACAGACAAAATTTTTATTAAAATTACACACACACATACACACACACATATATATATATATATATATATATATATATATATATATATATATATATAAATACACACATTCTTAATTTGATAAAGTTTAGAAACGAACACGAAACTGTTTCCAGAAAATTACGGGAGCAAGGAATTATAATGCAAAGCTATAAACGGTAACACGTTGGACTCACATTCGGGAGAACCCGTGTTCGATCCTCAGCTCCAGCCGTCGTGATTTAAGTCTTCCATGGTTTCCCGAAATCATTCCAGGCGAATGTAGGGATAGTTCGTTAGAAAAGTCATGGCCGACTTCTCTACCAGCTCATGTCATTGTACCAAGTTGTATGTCACCGTCTCTAATGACCTCGCTGTTGACGAGGCGTAAAGCCCACTCACCTTACCTTATCAACACTATGGACAGACAATTAGCTGAGGGGTTATTATATAGAGTGCATTAGAGCTATACTTAAAGCTTACAATAAAGTGATGTCACGGTCCCCAATGAACTGTTATAGGGCACAGAGATAGTTACGAACTACCTTGGCGGACGTAGGAATGTGTGTGTCCAAGTCTATAAGTGCCTAAGTGCTAAATACGGTGACAATATACACGTATCACACCTTTATCTCTTAGGTCTGTGAACTGGCGTACTATATTTTCATCGGTAGTTCGCATTTATACCTTTTAATGGCTACACTAAAGCCTTACTATGTATTGTATTGTACCACTCCTACCTATACCTTTTAAAAGATTCTACACCAAGATTTCATTGCTTACATTGGACTACAAAATACATAATTTTTGTCATTATCGGCAGAGAGAAAATATTTTTTTAAATATTAGCCGAGGACTATTTCTAAGCTGACGTCACTCGCAGACGATTAACGGTTTTCAATAAACCTAATTGACGGAATACCGGGGGTCAGGGCAAGCGACAACCTTAACTCGTTATTTCGGACACATTCAAAGCCAGACAGCTGACTAAATGTCTGCTAGAATTGTAGTCTTCACTGAAACTCCTCATTACAGTTGCATGATGTTTTATGTCCTCAGCTATGTATGATTTTAGACAGATATTAATTTTAATAGTAAAATGCTGCAACGACTAAATTTTATGACGAAAATTGTACATTGATCTCCGAAATGCCCATTTATACTTCGGAACCAATAAAGAATTTAAGCTGTGTCGATGTTATTGACTGTTGAAGTAAACTAATATAAGTCAGGGTTTGACTACAAATGTAACCTTTCATATGTAAAGGGAGTATATAATTAGATGCCAGTTTGCTATGTAATTTAGCTAGGACCATAAATGTATAATTCTACGCAAATGTCCTCTGTATTAGACACAATGACTGTAAGAGTTGAGAAGTGCTTACTGGTTATGGTCCTGATATATCTTTGGGTGATTTCTGATTATTTTATACTTTCCGCCAATCCGACAGCGTTGTTATACAAAATCAATAACAATAACTTTAATTTTAATCAGCCATGAAAGAGATTTTTAGGAGTAGCAGTAAGCAAATTGCAGTTCCTCGCGTACATTACCAACAGTGTCATATAGACTATACATTTGATTTGTGACAATTTTCTGGTCTTCTCTCCTTAAGGAATGAATATGAAACTGTGGATCCCACTTTTAACGAAACTTTGCCTTGTGGCCATCGTTTTCCTAAAGATTTTGTATCTTCGCTGTTCTTCAATTCTTGCTTACGAAATTTTTGGGGACTTTTTTCTGATTTACTAACGACTAAATAATTTCTTACTACTTCAGTACAAAACTTACAACGTGCATACTTTGATATATGATGTTACACAAAATAATTGTGTAGTTGATTTCAACACATGATTTAATTCAGCAAGAAAATGACTAACACCCGTAGCTAACTCACTAATATGCAGGGAAGTTATGCCATAATGGCTGGACACTGTGCTAGTGTACAGTCTTTAGGAGTTGACGGATATTGGTTTAGTGGATTGGGAAGTACAAGTAAATACCAGCGCATGAATTAATTGCATTGTACCAATTACAGTAAATCATAACTAACTAAAATTGGGGTGACGGACCCACATCTTAAAAGTCGCCACTCTCATTAGAATGTTGAATATTTGTTACCTTATGACATGAGTACCTATGTATGCCACTGTGATATTTATTACTATTTATTTGAGTACACACAGTATGCCTGATCACAAGGGAACTTTTTCAGACACATGTATTGATTTATTCCAGTAAAATTAGAAGATACTGCGAAAAAATTCGAAGAAAGCTTTTGGTACTGATGATAAAAAAAATGTTTGCAGTTTAATCTACCAAATGTCCCCAGAGTTGCGACGAGAGCTCCCGCAACCATGGTGGGGAACTGGCGGTCAATATTAGTTAGAATTTATTTTCAGAGGAATTGCTTTATGTGCTGCAAGGAGAGATGACGAAAGGAATGTTAGGTAGTGTAAGTTACTTCAGGTTTTCCAACTACAAGAATTGCCTTTGTCATCATATAAAAGCTTAATTTTAAACTTTAACATATGGATGCAATGCTCTGCGTAATTAAAGTTTGAGCGGGTTACATTGTAATTGTCATCTTAAACTAATAAGTTATTAACGTTGCTTGAAGGTAAAAAAAAAAGGTAGTTAATTTCTATACCGGGCAGTTTTCTACTTGTGGTCTTATACGCAGATTACTCAAATAAAGGAACTTGATTCCATTGTTTTGCCGTAAACCATACGTTTAAGAGAGTTATTTTATTTCGATTGAAAATACAACGAAAACTACCTAGAATTTCTGGTTTAATTTGTTACAGTGCAAAATTATTCACATTATCAGTTTATTTTGGGAAGTACGTCTAATGAGGTTGAGTTATTATTTTACTTATATTTTAAATTATTAGTTAAGAGCGAAATGCTAGTGTTTTTATCTGTGGTTGTCCCGATGATGTTATTTAACACTTCTACCTATAACTGTATCAAATTTATTTGAGGCACTTTTATTATTAATTTTAAAGGACGCATTTTAAAATCCCATAGATAGGTGTCGCACCTGGTCATAAATGATGATGGACATTCGCATAAAATAACATATTTTAAATAGGTTCAAATATGGCCACCTTATATCACGCTTCCTTAAGGGCGCGGTACACCTCAGTTGTAGACGTATTTATTTATTTTTATGTTTGCACCAGATATTTTTGTCTTATTTTTGACATAAATTTTAATTAAGTCTTCCTCTTAGGAAACTTTTGTATCTCTCATAGTTGTTCCGTAATGAGTCGTAAACGTCAAAATTTGCACTTTTCGGTTTTAAGTAGGCTACGCCAC
The DNA here is from genome assembly GCA_003012365.1 of Medauroidea extradentata. Taxonomy (NCBI): domain Eukaryota; kingdom Metazoa; phylum Arthropoda; class Insecta; order Phasmatodea; family Phasmatidae; genus Medauroidea; species Medauroidea extradentata. Next base: position 17,559 of record PNEQ01028695.1, on the reverse strand, counting down.
TAAAACCAACTGACATACCAAACCGACAAAATGCACAATGTATAACAATGTTGTAGGCTATAATTTGACACATATAAAAACAAAAATAAAATACTTTTGTATTTAATTTAAAAAAGGTTGAATTTTGAAATATAATTTAAAAATATCAACAATTGTTTAATAAATACAAAAATTTTTTTTTGTTTTTATATACATGTCAAGTCATAGCCTACAACATTATTATATAGTATGGATTTTTTCAGTTTGGTATGTCAGTTGGTTTTATTGGCGTACTTAAAACCGTAAAGTCCAAATTTTTATGTTTACAGCACATTACGCAAAAACTATGAGAGATACAAAAGTTTCCTAAGAGAAAGATTTAATCACAATTTATGTATAAAAAAATATCTGGTACAAATATAAAAATAAAAAAGACGTTGAAATCTGAGATGAACCGAACCCTTAAGGGGGCGTGGTACATAATTCAACGCTAAAATCATTAATCTATAACTGTAGGTTACTTGAAGCCAATTTGTGAAAATTAGACAATAGCAATCCTAGACAATAGTTTTAGCCAACGTTTTAAACAAAATTGTTTTCAGTGTCACGAGCTTCTGAGGCACAATCTCTGACGCCGGAACCTCGTGCATGTAACTGCAGCGCAAGAGATTACGCGTAACGAATGAGTAATTTTGGATAAATATTTACTCATAAAGTTGGCAAATACCATTATCTAGGATTGTCATTGAGTAGTTTGTCCATATTGGCTTCGATAAAAGCATATAAATCAATTGATGTTTTCAGCGTTTATTTATCTATCACGCACTCTTAAGTAGGCGGCGCACGTAAGCGAGCTTAGTCGTCGGTGTGCGAGGGTCTGTTGGGATCTAGCGTTGACTGGCGCTCATTTTGAGCATGAGCGATACTTGTGCGTCCTATGCTGGATTCACAATAGCACCACGAACGAGAGGCGAAGTTCATAACGCGAATAAATTAGCTTGTCAGCCAATCAGTGGTGTCAAGGTTTCTATGACGCCTACGTTACGAAAATTCGCGAATGCTATGCGATATCCGAATAGAAAATATTTCTATTTCGAAGCTGAAAAACTAATTTTAATTTTGTGTCTAAATGTTGGTGAAACATGTGAGTTGGTAGTGCACTGCACTTATTTATTTTACGGCAGATGTTTGTGTGTTTTTATAAGCAAATCATAAACTTTTAAGCAAAGGTATTATTGAGACTTTAATTTCACGCGTATGTATTAAAATTATATTACAAATAAATGGAAACACAATAAAATACTGTAAACAGCAATGGCTGTCGTACAACAGGTTAGTATGTATTGGCAAGGAACTATTTACATTTAGCATTTTTCTAGTGTGTGTATTGTATGTGTAGCAAGAACGTAGAGACTGAGTTCTTGATACAAGATGTGAATGTTTTCACGTTTTCATTTGTCACGATGTTTTTTCTCCAATAGTGCGTAGTTATTCGGGAAAAATGCGGAAATGATTCACAACACGCGTATTGTGTTTTGGCAATTTCTGGTTTTTGTTAAGATTGTGGTGATTACTTGGACCAATATATAATAAGTGTAAAGAAGGAGAAAATTAGTATGTACCAAGCAGTAGCACAAGAGCATAACAACGCTAGTGATTACAGACGTGAACTTTTCATAGTAAATACTATTTAATTTCTCACGAAATAGTGCAATATTAGGCTATGTGTGGCTCGGTTACAGGATAGCCGAGCATATAAAGTGAAAACTTTCATGCGTGTGACCCACTATCAGTATGCGAGTATTGAAGGAAAGGCAAGGTAAGTGGACGTTATGTCTCGTCGACAGCGAGGTCATTAAATATGTAGGTGATTGGGCTTAACGTCTAGTCAACAGCGAGGTCATTAGAGACGGTGACACAACTTGGTATAATTGACAGTAGCTGGAAGAAGTCGGCCATGGAATTTGTTAGATAACCATTCTAGCATCTGCCTGGAGTGATTTCGGGAAACCATAGAAAACCGAAATCAGGATGGCTGGAACCGTGGATCGAACCCGGGTCCTTCCGAATTAAAGTCCAACGTGTTATCGTTGCGCCACCTCGATCGGTACGAGTATTGAAGTTCCACTCGTGAGAGACAAAATTCCAGGCGCTAGTACGTAGGAATACTGCACAAATAAGGAGCAAGCACACAGATCTTTGGAAGAACTGTACATAGTCCCTACAACCTTACTACCCTCACACAACCCGTTATGCTACAGCTGCATGGTTTCTGTGAACCGACGTGGTTTAGTGATCACTTGTGTCGGCAGCGACATTGCAGCTGACTTTCAAACGACGCTGTGCAACTCACAACTCTTAGAAAGGTGAGTCCACGGAGTTGCCATATTCCCTGAATCCCAATGAGTCACGTTGAAATCCAGGACCACTCTTAAATAATTTACTATTGAATTTTGGTCTCCTATCTAATGGGAAGTTTGAGAAAACGTATTTATTATCTTTAAGTAACACACACCCGTCCATGCACTGAAAACGTAAACTTGAATGTGGAATCAAAATATTGTAATAAATATAATATTTTGTGCTTGTGATAATAATTTCTTGGTACGATAAAAAAAATTGCGAACCCACCATACGATATCTGGCATAATGAATAAGAAAACTAGTTATCTGTCACGTTATTGGGCTTTGCTGATATTTGAACTCTTAAACCTTGGATCTCAAAAGCGTCTTAACGAGCTTGTCCTCGAATGTTTGTGTGTGTGTGTGTAAGAGAAACACCAATTGTTATGTGTATTAGTGGCTTCTGTTAATGTGTGTATAAATATTCACTTGTCAGAATAATTACGAAATATGTCAAGATTAATTAGTAAATCGGACGCAAATATTCAGAAGATAATGCGAGATATCAAAATTCATGTTTTAATTTTGTTCAGAGTTTGCTTTCAGAAGGATGGTGAAGGGTCACATCACAAAATAAAACAGATCCATTACAACAGTTGTCCTCTAGTATGTTGTATAGCCTCCCAGAAGGGCCAGTACAGCTGCATACCTGCGTGATGTATACACTCAATGAAATGATCACTGTAACAGCATCCCAGTTGTGTCTACGGCAGACGCTCTAAGCCCTTCCCACCTAGTATATCGTCTGCCAACCGAGCTATGAAATGATGAGCATTATCTTAGAGGTAATGAAATATCGGGGGAATCTTTATGCCCAGCATATTATCCTAATGAGTGTAGCATCCTGTGCTTTGTATGATTGGATGATGGTCACATGGCACGGTTTAGCTGTTTACAGACGTAGCACCAACTTTCAGTTGGATATTTTGCATGGCACATCATTGGTAGAGGTACGTAAATTTCGCAGATACTTTCCAGGTCAGGTTGAACGCTAATTAATTATGTATACTTCATTGCAATGTCTGTGACTTGCTGGCGGCTGTTACGAAACGCGTTTGACTACTGCAAGCCAGTAGTAAATAAGGAAATAATGCGAAGTGCTATCGCTTGTGGCCAGTGTGTGTATAGGACTGACAAGTCTAGGCTGCTGCCAGATGAATCCGCGAAATTGACGTACCTCTAATCATTGGCGCAGTTGGAATAAGGATTTACCATAAAACGAAAGAAAAGCGTCAGAAATTAATACATTGCAATGAAACCTAGTAGGCAGTCAAATTTTCCAGCGATAATTCACCATTCCTAATTATTAGATACATGCAAAATTCGCGTTATCATTTGGCAGTAGACTAAACTTCACTTCCCTATACATAACAGAACATAATCTGCGATTCATTTGGCTACGAACTTATATATATATGTTGTCATGTACATGTGTTACGTCTTGACAGATATTGGCCTCTCTACCGTGTAAGCGTTCTCCGTGGCAAGTCACGACTATATCGGTCAGCGGGAGACGTCGAACGAGCCTATAGTCACGTGAAGTCTAGTCATCTGTCAGAAAATAACACGCATTTTGCATGTCTCTATATATTACTCACGGCAGAATGAAAAACTAATGTTTCAATAAAAGCAGCTGTGTGCAGGAGTGGCAATAAAACTGTCTAGAGTTAGAATTATTTGCGTAAGGCAGCTACAATAAGTACAAGATATCCATCGGCTAGAAAGATACGCGTGACCCAGCCACTTGTGTTTTACTCCGTTTCAGGAATTAATGGCCAACGGCTTTCACCCGCGGCCTATAGCTCAATTCACTATTAGACTGATACTATAAAACACAATAATTCTAGTAGTATCAATAATCAAAATATAGCAATTGAACTTGACAAACTTGTAGAACAATCACAAACATGTACCGTCGTGTGCCTAATTTCCAACAGAAGATGTAAAGAAAGTGAACCGTCCACGGCGGAGGCGACTGAAGATCTTAGCCACTTGCGCCACTGTTGCGCAGACGAGTCAGCCGGCCCTGGAGAGGTCCGGTGTTCGTGACTGGCCGCCTGGCGTGCCACGGACCAATCAGGCCGCGCCACCAGACACCCCTTGTCACCCGGCCGCGACCTCCCCGGCCAGCCAGGCAATTACCCCCGCACGAACACGTAACTGTTTCCCCTGGCCGCATTCCCGCCCCTCGCCTATGTCTTCGCTAATTAATATTTTTACCTCAGAAAGAATTCCCTGGTAAAAGATTTTTTCCCGTATTTTATTTTATATTTTGTTTTTATTTCGTACCACCGCTAACGACGGGGCCGTCTCTGACGCGCGTCTGTTTCTCTGCAACCCGGCGTCTTCGCTTTTTTTTTTTTTTTTACGTTGCTGGTCGTACTGCAGCGGTGGAGAAAAACCTAGATGTTTCAACGTTCATTCATGGAGTCTCTCTGAACCTACGAATGCAGCATTATGTAAATTGATAACAACACCTTTTTTACCCTACAGGTCTTCTCAGTGACCAATCTATTGAACTTTACTAATATTTTGTTTCAAGTTCAGTTCTGGCTGCTTCATGATGTTGTAGGGCATAGGGCAATAATATAAGACGCTAAGACTGCCAAGATTGATGGAAATGCAAAGTGTGTGCCTACATAAAGGTCGTCGCTCCTTTCCACTTCGTCATATAGCTGCAGCTACAACGCCCATTGTATTTACAAGATTGCCGCGATATTCTGCGAAAATTAGGCTTCTGCTTCAGACAGGCGCAGCACAGGCAGCAGTTGTATTGGCGAGCGGAGGTGGCAGTCTCCAAGTACCGAAACACGTGATGGTTTCTTTCTCGTCCGGGCAAGGCGTTGCTGATTAACTGTTTTCACGCCGCAAAGTTGGCGACTTGTTGGCGCGCAAAGCCCGCGTGGGCGCTCCTCATGTAACATTCATGGCGTATCGGAAGCGGCGGATACTCGCGAACAAATCAGTCCCCTACCCCATCCCTTATTACAACCCCCTACCCCAAACCCACCCCTCTCCATTTACAACATACGTCACGTTTGACCAGACTTGGTAAACATGACCCTCCACCGCCGTCCGCGATTTTTTTTTTTTTCATATTAACGTAGCCTTTGGCCTCTGTGGAAGCGAACACAAAGCTATGCGCGCCACGCAAACAACAGTCGCACAAATCGCGATTCCCACGAGAGTATCCAGCATCAAACCAATTCGAAATTGGATTGATTTTTTTCCACAAACACTGCTAGCGGGCTAGCCTACAATAAAACTTTTCTTTTGCATGTAGACAGGCAACAGAGGATAAATAGCACAAGTTACAGTCATGTTTGTTCACTGTTCTTAAATTTATTGGCAACATTCACATATAAAACACTGCTAAACCATAGGCTGTGATACTATTTCATAATGTAAACTTATATGACTAATTTTGTTTATACATTAAAAATTCTATTGTACGCGAATGTATGGAAATAAAATTCATAACAAATCCACATTTACACTTGTAGAATACTTTAAGATGTATGACAGGATTTAGTAATATGCAGTAAAGTGGAAATGTAGGTTATTTATTAATAAAATATTATGATTAACACAATCACGCTTTTCATTTGGCCATGCCACAGTCATACAACACCTATAGCAGTCATGTTTGATCGCGTTTGAAACTAAATATGTATGCGAGGCAATACATTCATAAACCCGTTTAAATCAATAAAACATTTATACTCAACAAAATTTGACTTTGTGTAGAAAATATCAACACTTAAAAACTGAAGGTTTGTTTAATTTATCGAGAGCGAATTGTCGCCCAAACAGCAGCCGTATTTGATACACAGCTCAAAGTTTGGCGTAGCCAATAAGAGAGCAGCAGAGAAGAAATGTTATTTGAAACTACTTATGAAACTAGTTGACTTTGAACGAGAAGAGACTGCAGTCGTTACTTGTTTGGAGCTCATGTAACCGCTTCACAAGACTGAACATCTAGTGTGAACAAGGTGCATATCACACAAATATCACTATATTCCGTAATTAACTAAAGTTTATCTTGGTAATTGTATGTGACCAATAAGTGTTCACTGGAAGAACCGTCTTCGAAAACAATATAATTATGAATAATTTACAGCATCGGATAATGTTGTAGTTTTCAGGCTAATTTGTGCTGGGAATGTAGGTTTAAGAGACAACTTACCTGTCAGTGTGTGTTTTGTGTGTGAGCGTGCGTGTGCGTGCGAGCTTTCTTCACTTACCCGTTCCAACCTGCACAAAAAAAGAATGTCCTACAGCCAGCAGAATTTCAGAAAAAGTCTTTTAACATCTGTAGCACTTCACAATGATATTTTACCGTTGCAGTGTTTTCATAAACTCGTAATTTTTTTTTCAAAATTATTGCAATTTAAGAATTAAGGTCCATAGGTCATAACGAGCGAATTTAAATAATATTAAACTTTATAGATAGTTCATGACACACGCTTTGAAATTGGAAGGATACGTTTTGTGGCCCCACCATTTTGGGAGGTAGCTTTGCATAAATAAATCTTACACACTTTATCTCAGAAATTATCCAACCGGGATGCGCTTATAGCGAACCTCACATAACAATTTCAGCCCAATTTTTAATTGTGGTCTTGAAAATTAAATTTTAAATACGGTAAAATCGTATTACTTACACAATGAAAAATAACTATGACATCAAATAAAAACTCACTTAATATTTCTTATACAGAAGTAAAGTTAATATTTGTGATTAAAATATCTTAGACCGTTTAAAAAATTCCCGAAGAATACACAAGGTGTTTATGGTAATTTTTCGTTCTATACCATGGTAGACCAGTTTCATTTTTTAAGTTAGTTTTGGTAAAAGTAGAAAAGTAATAAGCACAGGTTTTAAACATCTATTTTGTAGCACCAAATGACAATATACAGCTTTCATGTCTCGGGAAAAATTCGACTAGGTGAAAAAACTGATATGACATTAGACAGGCAGAATTTTTAGAGGGCAAGCGCGTAATTTAAAACGACATCCATATAAATGAAGATGATAACTAGGCTTACGTCACATACAACCTACAAAGTCATTGTACAGATTAAAAAATAAATTATTAGTTACCAGTATTTCCCACATTCTTATAATGTGCCTTTACTAAAATTTAATTTGTATAGTTATGTATAGTACAGTCACATGAAATGATTGAGCTCGAATATCATCTGTAGGAAATTAGTGAACATATTTGCTTTAGTTTTGTCACATCAATAGTTCTATGACAGATTATGTTAAGTTGGTTGCCTGGGTTGATGCGCTTAGCGTGTTCTAATTCAAGAAGTGCGATGAACTAACTTTGATACAGTACGCATATCACGCATCACTAGGGGCGAGACAATGAACTGACATGCAGTCTTCTTGTTCAATACTCGCCTCTATGAGATATTCAGTTGAGACCTTATCGTTTTAGGACGCAATACTTGAGGTAAGGGTGCGTTGTACGCGCGTACAGCTATTTGAAAGTATTTGGAACGTAGGTTATTACACCTAAGAAAAGAATTGCAAAAACACGTATTTTCGTAATTTTCGCGAGGGAGAACATACGCTTTTAGAGTGCGGTCTACAGCAATTTTCAGCACCAAGTTTTTATTTTTCATTTGTACCAGATATTTTTTTTCTTATTTTACACACAAAATTTGACTAAATTTTGTTCTCATGAAATTTTTTTATCTCTTATAGCTTTCGCAAAATGGCTCGTTAAATTAAACATTTATTTGCGTATTACCGTTTTAAGGACGAGACTAAAACCAAATGCCTTATTAAACTGAAAATAATTCACAATGGATAAAGATATCGCAGGCTACAATTTCTCGTACACAAAAACAAGGATTATTATTTTTGTATTTAAATCAGAATTCTAAAAATTAAAATTTAAATTTAAAAAATTATATAATTTTTTTTAAATGTAAAAATATTTAATTTTGCTGTTTAACATAGCTGAATTTGTAGCTTACGACATCGTTATTCACTGTGATTTTTTTTTTTTTTCAGTTTGGTATGTCAGTTGGTTTTAGTGTCGTCCTTAAAACGGTAACATGCAAATTTTGACTTTAACGTGCCTTTACGCAAAAACTATACGAGATAAAAAAATTTATAAGAGCCGAATTTATTCACATTTTATGTCTAAAATAAAAAAAATAGCTGGTAAAAATATAAAAATAAAAACATGGTGTTGAAAATTACTGTAGCACCGAGCCCTTAAGGGTGTTCAAGTGCGATAAAGTCATAATTTTATATTTATATGAAATATTGTTAGTTTTGTAGACGATACTTGTGAGTGCAATTTCCTCTTACGAAACAAGTTTAGCTGGCGTAGCTTTCTCATAACGGGGCGTTAAAGTCAAAATTTGCATGTCATGTTACCATGTAAATAGTGAAAACCAATTGACTTACGTACGTGAAATAATTCACATTTAAATAACATGATGTGGGCTACGTAAAAAAAAAAAATATTGAAAAATCCCACGAACTGTTTTCGTATTTTAAAAATATTGCTGAATTTGCAACTTTTTTCTGTACTTTTGCGACTTTTTTTTAATTCAAAATATTACGTTGTGTGTTTTTTAATGTTTTATTGCGTACCTCATGGGATTTATTTCACAGTGAATTATTTTGTTTAAATAGGTCAGTTGGTTTTCGCTGTTTGCATATGGCAGTGTAACAAGCAAATTTTGACTTTGATACCCCGTTATGAGAAAACTATGAGAGCTAAAATTGTTTCGTAAGAGTAAAATGTACTCACAAGTATCGTTTACAAAACTAACAATATTTGATAAAAAAAACATAAAATTATTATTTTATCGTACTTGAACCCCTTAAATACAGATAGAGAAACGTTACAGTGAATACACGCGTGTAGGTTCTCTGACTGCTATTACCAAGCGTATATCTCTCAGTGTGTTGACAAGTCTTCCACTAAACTTGTGTCGGCTGAAGCTCAGCACACACCTCGGCGGCTTGGGCAGGTGGCCTCCTTAACATAAACATTCAAGACGTTATTTATATTTATTAGGATATCATTTGAAGTCATGGTGATGAATATATATATTTGTTGGGAATATCTACCTGTAGAACTCTTACAATTATGGTTTCATATCTATCTCGCTCTTGAAGAGGTGATAGACATGCTGCATTGCAATATTACAACATTTTCAATTTTATCTATAACTATATATAGGAAAGTAGCCTTCCAGTTTTATTAGTACACATTTTTTTTTTTACAATTTTAAAATATGAATGAATTTATTTTCCTTCTAGGTCGTATTATATACGTAAGAGAAAAGTATGATATTAAATCAGTAGCAAATTTACATCTCAATCAAATTTACAGTTCACATTATTCCTGCATGAATGCTTATCTTAGGATCCCTTAGCAATTTCCTAGTGGCAACAAACATGAACTTATTTAGACAAAAACAACTTAATACTATGATTGGTATTTTTTTCTCTCAGTTTCATTTACCGAAATTTTTAGAACCTTCTAAACGCATGCAATCAAAGAACGGGCACGGATAGCATTGTCGTTTTTAAGTTTCACATTAATTGAATTGTTCTGATATATAAGTATGTATGTGTGTATGTGTATATACATATATAATATTAATGAATAGTTTAAGGTTTGTTGAAAGAGCTCTCGCGAGACCATCTGCAATATGGATTAAATATAATTCTTCGGGTAATTCTTCTAGGAGTATATATTCCTAATTTTTTTTGTGTGCGAAGTTAGCGTGGCATTTTTCAGATAGGTAAATGTGGCGAATATTATTGCAAATATTAATTCCAGAGAACATTCAGGTTTGCCTATACAACAGTACACATGCTGATGGTTCTTAATTTAATTCTATCGTAAAAAAAATTAGAGTTTATTTGTACAAAATACTGTCGAAAAAATGATACGTAAAATCTGTTACAAGCAAAGAAAGCAAATTACACTTACATGCAAATATATTTTACTTGACATATGTAAAGGTAACATCTTTGCCATATGTAATATTTCCTTCTCTGACACGTATTTTGACCTTATTTACCAATGTAAAAGAAGGGACTGACTACGGTTGTAACCTGTGACCCCTGGATTACAAAGTGCACGCATTGTCATCTACCCTACAGCACCATTCATAAAAATAACATGCAAATAAGGTTAACTGAAATACTACACAATTTATACAACATTTTACAATTTTCCAAGTGAGGAGGCACAACAGCAACGTGTAGGAAGCACAATCTGGAGGACCCATGTTCGATCCCCGGCAATCCTGACTTTGGTCTTCCGTGGTCACCCGGAATCGCTCAAGGTGAATGCTGAAACTATTCCTTAAACAAAGGCCATGGCCGCATCCTTTCCATGTGTCTGTCCTTGTGTAATGTTGTGTGTAACCGTTTCTAATGACCTCGCTGTCGACGAGACGTAAGACACAGTAAAAACAAATACATATGTTTTACCATGTACACACCTACAAGCCCTACTTATGTATGTACAAAGTCAACAGTGTGGCTCCTCGAGCACCAGGTAACTTCGACGACAGAGGTATCTTAAAATCATGGCTGATTCACCAAAATTCAGGTATTTATATCGTACAATCTTCATAAGTGGTACGCTGTTTTTGTTCATGATACATAGGGAGATAACCTAAAACCAGTACTTTTAAGATCACATTAGTACGTAAAATTGCGTACCTCGCTATACGTAGATAAGTGGGTAGTTAATTTACCTCGCCTTATATGTGAATTAAATGACTCCTGGGAGTCATGTGCGAGGATTTTGCTGCTTGTAGTGTTCTGTGTTTTAGCACCAAGGAAATCATATATTGTGGTTGTGCGGTAAACTTAAATTTGTTTACAGAGTACTAAATACTTTTATCAAAACTAAATAAAACTATAAGAATTGGTCTGTTTTAAAACTAGGTTTAGGAAATTCTATAAATATAAATCTCTTTCTTGGACGAAATATTATTACTTTAGCGTTTACACTTTACAGTAAATAACGTTTCCCCTTTTTCTTGTTCAATGCCTGTGCCGGGTTTACGGAATAATCACAGTCATCTCCCTACAGCTCTTCCGTAGTTACACTTCTCTTGCTAAGCGTCGTCACTGCATCCGAATCTCTGCTACTTACTTGTCATTCCATCACGTTATCATTCCGTCTCCTTGTCGCCACCGCAGACCCACTCCGATTTATAGACTGCTCTAATTCTTCTACATTGTTCTTCGCGTTTTTAGTGACAATGATTGAAATTATTTGTATCTAGATAATTCCTGTTAGGGATCTAGTGTACTCCGATATTCTTGCAGAACTTAGAGCAAACTTTCCAGGTAACTGATGTAAATGAGAAGCATAATTCATCCCGACAAATTACAAGCAGATCAGGAACTACATGTATAAGCTATCGGTCGAGGGGTTGATGTTGAAAGGAAATATTTTGACGTACAACTTCACCAGGTATGTTGTAACAATGTAATCTGACAAGAGCAACCGTAACATGCTTATATCAGCATTTTTTTTTTACATTCGGTGACTGAAATATAAGATGTGATCTTTGAACGATTTTTGCAGTGGGGGTGGATTACAAATCGAACCATTTTCTTGGAAGAAAGACGTTTGGAGAAAATGTTACTGAGGTTTTAAAATGATGAGATTTCTGCGACCCTGCAATATTTGCCTGCAATGGCCCTCATTTATGAAAACATGAAAATGGTTTGTTTTGTAATGTATGCGATCTCCAGGAACAGACACATCAAATTCACACCACGTAAATCCAGCGAGAATTCGGAGAACGTGTTATTGGCAAAATGTACATTTAACGCTATGCTCTCAATGTGGCAACACAGTACAGACTCAGTACCCTTTTTGCTTTGCCCAGTACCAATTTTTTCGACACAAATGCAGAAAACTTTTAGAACCAGCCAGAATATGAACACGCATCCGGGTATAATGGACCAAAAGTATAATTACGATATATGTTAGCATAACTTAGTACTAACTCCATGTTTTGTCAAATTGTGCGTAAAACTCTCATCTCACGACATTTTTTGCCTCTGGAGTTTCGTCTCCGACTTCGCGCGAACTTTTCGTGGTGTGCGTATCTTATGCACCTAATCCATTACATTTTTTACGGTGTTAAAACATGCTATTACTTTTGTAGCAATTATTTTCAAGTTATCTTATTTTTAAATGTAATGTATTTGTATGTGTTACTGGCGAGGTGGGGCAGTCGTAAATCATTGGACCCTTCAATCTGAGAAACTTGGTTTGTATCCTGTTTAAGACATCATACACCTTTGTTTTTTATACAAGAATACAGGTTCTTGTGTCCCACTTATATTAATATAATTACGACAAAATAAATTAAAAATAATTGTGCAGTAATGAAATAGAAAATATTGCTTTTACCATTACTATTCTTCATATATATCTCTCATCAATATTCCATAGTTTGATATTGAAGTACGTGGAAATTACAGTGGTTTTGAGCTTGGAAACAAATAATGCACTCCACATTTTTATTTATATAGATTCAGCTGTACCTACTGAAAAATATCTAACAAGTTGAGAATTATTTTATTTAAATAATCTGTATCGTGAAGTGGCTTCAGTTTTGTACTAGTGTTGTGAGCGCCCTCTTCGCATATTTTAAATCGAAAAGAATTTTTCACGTGTTATAAAGTTGTTTATGAGAAAATGTAGTAATATTTTTCAGTTTCCGAAGTTGCAGTAGTTTCTTAGTGTTTAGTACAAGTAGGCTCCCTATACGTTGCACATAGGCGAGTAGAAACCTGAAATTACGGAGGCCGTAATTCAACATGCGATTTAGTAAATTAAGTTGACATAAACATATCAGTGAATACGTTTCTTTGCTCAACTACCACCAAAACATAATATGTCTCTTAATTGGGTTACGTGACAATTTAACTACCGAAAAGGTACCGATTGGAACATGGCCGAAAATCGATTTAACTTGAAAGCAAACTTATAGAGTTTCAATACTTAGGTATGATACTGTTCTCGGATCAGCAAAATCTATTTTAACTTACACATCATTTAGTGTGACGATATCTTGTAGAATCTTAGAACACGAAAAAAATGTGATGTGTAAATAGTACACAAGCCTACACTTTGAAATGATTGCCAATTGATGTTATGTTCTTAAATACTGATGAATGTGCATGCCAATTTTTTAAAGTAGTATGTATTCATCTCTATGTAGAAACACTTATCGCTCAGACATCTACATTCCCCTGGCTGCGATAATAGATTTTGAAAAATAGGAAACAACCCGCAGCAGTGAGATCATCCCTTGATACTTTGCGGACAGCTTGTATGTAGGTCATTCGGGATAAAGGGAACACTTAAAGTTTAACCTTTCAAAAATACCACTAGCCGTTACATAATATAATTCAATATTAACTACAGTTCACTTACTGCCTGTATGGTTGATAGCGAAATTACGCAATATAGTTCCGTGTCTTTTCCTATTTAAATACTACGACACTGAAACGAAATCAGCCGAAATCGACGTAATTATATTTTATGTATGTAATAAACTTTATTTATATTAAACTGTATCAATAAATACTGACTGCACAGTTTATGTTACACGCGCAAACATTAAGTGACTTGTCCAGAGAAGTCAGACACGCCCTGTCGTTAGTCGGTATGCGCGCAAAGATATAAATTGGCTGAAAATAGATCTTTAGCAGGGATTTTTTTGAGTGCTCACTTTATTCAGAACCACCTATAACAAATATCCCCCAAAATTTCTAGAACATCAAATAATTATGTCAAATCCTCAAGCGGGCGTGTCGTTAAACAAACGATGCATTGCCTTGTAAAGATTTAACGTAATTTTTGGATAATCATATGCTAAAATAATCTGGTCGAAATATCTTAAAAGCCTTATGCAAATCATCAGCATGACGTATTTTCTGGAATATGAAAATGACATGTACCATCATGACATTTCTTTGGGGCAGAAAGGAAAGAGCATTTGAGGCAAGGATATTTTCATTCGTTTCGTGTCTTGAATAAATAAACATTGTTTTACATATCGTATTATCATAGAGCGAAATGTATGCGGGCAATATAATTACCAGTCACAGAGATCTTCTTATCTGAGCTTTGTTCGTATTGTAGCAGTCCGTTTCAAATATCAGTAATTTTTGTTCTCAAAATAAGACCCTACGAACACACTCATCAGCTGTTTCCGTGCATGTCAATAGTCGCCACACGAAATTGAGTAAGACAAATATTTTTGTGTTCACCGCGGAAATATTTTGCTGTCATCACTAAAATATTTTGTTCACCTACAAATATTTTTGTATTTACTGTAAAATAAATTTCGCAGTCTTAATAATAATAATAATAATAATAATAATAATAATAATAATAATAATAATAATAGGTGTTTTTTCAGTACAAGGGCAGGCCACAGTTGACGAAGTGGACGGAGGCCTTGCCTCCCCACCAAGACGTCCCGGGTTTTATTCCTGGTGGGATTGGATCCAGATTCATCGCATGTGAGATAGTGTTAGACTCTATCGTGGGCCAGCGGATTTTCTCGGCGTGCTCTCCTCCCCACGCCCCGTTATTTGCATTCCATCACTTTTCCGATACAGGACGTCATTTGGACGAAGTTAAGCAGATGGGAAACGCCACGCATTTGATGTAACTAAGATATTCAGGTCAACATTTACTGTGTGCATCTAAAGCTTGTGTAAGCCTCGTTTACTTGTCTTATTTCTCTTCGGACTTTTTTATTTAATACTTGTTCTTTTTATAGGACATACTTTTGGATTTTCTTCTTCTACTGGATTTAATAATCTCAAAACAAAATACTTTGTAGGTTGGTAACATAACTCCATCCAATTGATATCATCCTCAGGGCAGGTAGGTGACTATGTACACTCTATAAAAAAATTTGTGAAATTTACAAGAGTATTCTTTGTACATTTACAAGTCCTTGTAAAAGTACAGAGAAAATTATTGTAAAATAATTAGTTCATGAAGTTACAAGGGTAAACTTTGTAATACTACAAAGGAATTCCTTGTATTTATACCGACAGTTCCTACACTGTATTATTTTGTAAAATATGACAAGACACTTCTTCGTAGTTGTACAAACTTTTGTAAATGTTGAAAATATTCCTTGTAAAATTATTAGTTTATAATGTTTAAAGAATTTTGTTTGCTGAAAAAAAACTTGGAAAAAAAATGTGTACCCCACAAAAATCATAAGTTTGCCGGAAATTACTTATGCAAAGATCACAACCTACGAAAATTTTTTTCTGGAATAAAGTGAATATTGATATTAATTGCGTGCTTTAAAAGGAAGAATTATTACTGAACTTTACATTGAATGCGTACAAATAAATAAAGTCTAATCACTATGTAAGTCACGGTGGCCTAGGGGTAAGAAACGTAGTTTCTAAGCGTAGGCAGAGTGGTTCGAAACATAGCAACCCCCAGGATTTTTTTTACTTTTTCAAAATAATCTCTTGTTTACGTCCTTTATTCAAAAGTTACTTGATAAATAAGTTCAGTGTTATTTATGAAGTACAATGAACACTTTAATTTATTTTTTTCCTTATTGAAAGTACAGCTACAAGGCTAGTCCTTGTAATTTTACAAACATATACTTTGTATTTTATTACAAGGATAACCATTGTAGTTTTACAAGGAATTTCTTTGGCAACTGGATTTCCAAGGCTTTTCTTTGTAAAAGTACAAACATTTTTTTACAGTGTATGCTCAGTCATAAAATAAAAATTTGCTTTCGGTGTGCGATACACTGGCCCTCGGGTACGCTTTCTTCCCTTACGATATTTATTATATATCACCAGAAATGTACAGAGAGACATGGATAATGATTGTAGGGTTAATTTTATAATATGAGAACAGAGATAATGCACACGATAATTATTTAAGACCGCCTCCTGTACTACTGAGCTTCAATTGCATTGCAGTGTGTTCGTAAATACGTTTATTTTTGGCAAAACTGTTAAACTTCCAACCATTAGATGGCTTTTATATAAAAGGAAACAAGCGACATTTGTTTTATTTTTTAATTATGTATACCTAGTACTTAACAAGCCTTAAATTGTGCTTGTATAAATATAACCAAGCACCGTGTACCCTGTGCTACATTCTGCAATGCACTGAAACAACTTAACTTTGCAAGCTATTTTCTAAACTTAAATTACATGTTGCTTGGTTCCTTTTACATAAAAGCCGTCCCATTTTGCTAACGTACGAAAAGATAACACACTTCGGACAAGGGTGGCTCATTATTGTCAAAATGCCATGCTCATTTTAAACACTGTTTGTAAGCAGTTCAACTTAGCTAAAAACAGCTTTTCCAGAATGCCGTACTTCAGAATGTACTAACCGCATGTCAGCGATAGAAACGTGCACTGAACTTTCCTGTAGACTTTCCACCAATAAAATTATACGGTTACAGCTTCAGAGGCCGTTCCAGTGTTTCAGGCGCACATATGCAACCTGCATTAACACAGTATAAATCAAGGCTAATCTTACTGTCGCTATAGCAATAAAATTATTACACATATCAACATTTTCTTCGCGTTTTATCAAATACACAGCCGTCCTAATTTTCGCCGAGTTCGCCGAAGTCATATGTAAAGAATGGTTAACTAAAAACTTTACAAAACTTTTTTGTATCACGTTGATAATGTTACCGTTTGATACTTAATTTGGCAGAACGCAGCGAACATAAGAACGACTGTCTTTAATAAAGCGCGAATATAATGTTGTTATGTGTAATACTCATATTGCTATAGCGCCGTGTTTTACCGCATAATCGTCGCATATTTTTTGCCACATTGGATGCAAAAAATTGAAGATGCGACTATTATTAGAGTAAAATTCCCGTGGTAGAAAAGAAAAATTTTTAAACCAACATTTTTTCGTCACTAACCCTATTTATAGTAAAGTAACTCAATATTTTTGGCAGAACTATTGACGGATAAACTCTGAAACAATGACTAAATTTCTATAACTTACTAGATGGTATAGGTTAGGTTAGTTTCGTTCATAATTTAATACGCACATTTGGTGGGAACACATTTCGTGATTAGCAGTATTTACCGGTAAATAAACTCTTTTGGTTATTAGAAAATCGATAAAT
>PNEQ01028694.1:0-41658 GCA_003012365.1 Medauroidea extradentata | reverse complement strand
GACTAGATGTAATCGCACTGCTAAACTGATTTAAAAAGGTTGTCATGTTATTAAATTTTGCTTCAACTTTTCCAAAAAGATCTGCTATTACTGAATTTATTACATTAACCTGATTTGCAAAACTAGACAGAGATTTATGGTTTGCTAAAACTTGTGTACTCATAGTTTCAATATGGTGGCCTAATTCTTGTTCATTCTGAAATAGAGTTTCTACTTGGTGTTGCGTAGCTATATCGCAGCACCAATTGGCTACTTCTCCGAGGAATGTTACACCTCGCTTAACTCTGTTGGTCCCAGGTGTTACTAAAATATCCTCTCCAGCTGCCTTGTTAATTAAATTTAATAATTCTTCTGTGGACAACAAAAATGTCTTCTTCTCCTTCTGGAGGTGACATACTTCTATTGAATTAAAAGTGTTGCATGTGACCTGGGAGTTTATAGTGTCTGTGTTTCTTTCTAACTGCTGAGGCCAGTATGACTGAAAGTGTACTGGAATTGATGACGTGTACAATGTTACCTTGGTTAAGGGTTGAAAATGCGCTCCAGAGATCACTCCAACGGGCAGAGGTTCGGAACTGGATGGTGCCCCATCTGCTACCCTTGTTGATGTGGTCGCGCTCGTCAGGTACAGCCACCAGACGACGATGATGCTCACTGCCATCCTGGCGTCACTAAATCGGGCTGGTTAGTCTTCTAGTTGTTTCCGAGCTCCACTGGGGTGAATTTTTTTTCTGTGACTCACAATTATACCCTGTTTACTACACAATCATATTAATGACACAATTTTAAAAAAAATTTCCTCTCTCTCTTTTTTTTTTTTTTGTTTTGTTTTTGACTTTACTTTAGCAAGACTGCAAACTTAAAGGAAAACTCATGAAAGACTTGTGATAGCAACAAAACTGATTTTAAATTATCATTCTTGGCTCGTCAACTAACAAAAATTTTTATTTTAAATTAATTATTTATAAAACTTTTTCATACGTTCAACATTAACTACTTCGAGCCTGGGTTGTTTGTCTACCTTTATTTTTGTTTAAGACATAAAGATTATCTGACAACTTTTTCACCACGATAGATGGTCCATTCCAACGGTGAAAAAACTTGTGAGTCAGTCCTTTTTTTCTGGTGGGAGTGAAAACCAAAACTTCTTGACCGGGCTGGTATTCTACCGATCTGCGGTGAGGATCGTAACGTTCCTTCTCCTTCTCCTGTTGTCGCTTAATGTTGTCCAATGCCTGTCGTTGGATGGACTTCCACTTACTACGGAGATGCTTGCTCTCTTCCTCTGAAACTTTCTGATTAAAACAGACTTCAGAAGGTATCGTAGGCTCACGGCCATACAATAATACAAATGGGCTATACCCAGTACTTTCTTGTCTGGAGATGTTATAGGCAAAGGTGGTTAAAGGTAAAAATGTGTCCCAGTCCTTCTGATTTGATGCCACATAGTGAGACATCATACAGGTAAGCGTGGCGTGTAGGCGCTCTACTGCACCGTTACACTGTGGGCGGTACCCTCTCACTGACTTAAAAATTGAAACTCCTCTAGGCTATTTGCCTACGATGTTTTGTTACATCTGTTTCCTGTTCCTTTGCTAATTCTATATCTTCTTAATAAACAATTCTATTTTGTTACCACTACGTACGTACAATTCCGCTAAACCATTCTAAGCTTATAGTCACAATTTTCTTTACTTCTACTTATTTTTATACTGTAGCAACCTCTTGTAACTCCTCTCCATATTTACCTAATTATTTTGACTCTATTTCTGTTTTGACTTATTTTACATGTGCACCTAAACAAACCTAACTTCCGTATGTGGTATGATCAAAGGCCTGGTCTAATGGTTAACAACACAAAATTTTGTGTTCCTAATCACCAGTCCCAATCCCAAAAATCACACACATACCCGGCGCCTCCACCAATCTATGGCGGCACGATTTTGAGATACCCCTCGAAAACCTTGAGGGGTGGTCTCACAACCTTACCACCGACCAGGGATCGTTCTTAAACAACTAACGAAAGTCTAGAAGAAGAAAATAGATGGAAAAACGGAGGTGAGGAAAAGTCACTAGGTGAGGAAAAGTCACTAGGTGAGGTAATCTAGTAACCTAGGTGTAGGCCTCAGGAATTACTAGTGCCCTGTTCTCACCTTGGTCATGAACTACACTTCCATCTACTTCAACTTTAAAACCTAAAAGCGGGTGCATCAAGAAACCAGAAAAAGTAGTGTGTCTAACCTAAACAAAAAATATATATATCACGAATAAATACTGGGGGTTTGGTAACTCAAGGTAAGAGCAAATGTACAAGGCATGCAAGGGGCTTTTATAAATACATATACCTATTTGTCTCAATAAATTACTGATAAATAAATAAACTACTTGATTCGTGACCATAACTTATTTATTTTCTAGAACATTTTCAATTTAAACATTTCATCCTCAAGAAATAAGTATAAACTTTCATATTCAGCTCCTTTGTTTTTCCACTTCACCTTATTCTACGATACTACTAAACCAGTACATCTGACAGCTATGTATAGCTGTATTGGTCGGGTTCCATATGGAACTACACATAACTATAACCTAATTACATACACGGCTTTAAGAAACAACCTCGGGACCACCAAGTCTTATCAGTTATGTTACTTCGGAAAAGTTAACAAAAATTATGTATACAATAAACGTTACAATTCTTTAAACATTAACTGTGGTATTCAACGATATAAAAACGGTAATGTCCGCGGTACCTAACCTAACATTGAAGCCGAAGTTACAAGGGGTTCTTCCACACTACTGAGAAAATAAAAACTATGACGTTACATGTTAGAAAAGAACTAAGTATTACTCTAGGAGTTTATCTTTACTTTAGATGGCTAAGTCATGCTTACCTCGTAGCTTCCGAGCCTAACTCATCATTCCAGGACGTCGACTAACATACTGCTCTTTTCGCGCTAGTCTCCCCGACTATTTAAACCCACGCTGTCAGGCGAGTGGTCTACATTCCCCGATACAAAAACGTTTTGAAAACTTTTAAAATCTTTTCTAAAGCACGGCAAACACTTTCTGAAAAGTTTACTTTACAGTGTTGTTACTCGCGTCATTTTCTTGCGCCACCTGTCCCGCGCCATCATGGCCACACTGCCCCACTTCCGATCGTCAGCTATCGTCCGACACTCCTTGTTGTTCAAACAAATTACTATCGCCGAGCACACATTCCTCTACCCTCTTCTCCTGTGGTCGTGTCCGCATGACATACTCTCCGAAGGTCAAACATTACTCGTGTGAAAAAAACGAAACGTCAGCTGGAAAAGACTTCGTTTCAACCAGAACGTAAACTACCGAAAGTGGAGGAAGTAGCGCACGATAGCGTTTTTGTCACCTGTTGATTACAAAATGCAGTGTATCCTCGTGCTACAGTAAATGTTGTAATCAACAAAGATCTATCAACACATCAAGCACTACTCTTGTTCCCACCTTCGTCACTGTTTACGCTGCCTCGCTTGGCCTTGTCCAACTGCAAGCTCATCACTAACAATGTCTCGTAACGTA
Organism: Medauroidea extradentata; assembly: GCA_003012365.1. Classification (NCBI taxonomy): domain Eukaryota; kingdom Metazoa; phylum Arthropoda; class Insecta; order Phasmatodea; family Phasmatidae; genus Medauroidea; species Medauroidea extradentata. The sequence goes on along the minus strand of PNEQ01028694.1, from coordinate 38,103 downwards.
ACATGTTGTACCTTACTTCGCGGTGCTAACATGATGTAAGACTGACATCAAAATAGATATCCATGAAAATCTAGGCTCTAAACCACACAATTATCATATCAAGAAAAATTAAACCAAACACGGATAAACTTATCGAACACAAACTTTTAACTCAAGCGAGACGAAAGTATTATTATGAGGTCTCTACCTCAACAAAAAAAAAAAAAAAAAAAAACAAAGAAGCAAAATTTTACCGTCGCGACAATATTAATGTAATTTCATATAGACATTCAATATTTGGAATTTATAGCAAGTAAATTTCTTTGCTCATAGCTACAATGCATAAGAAATTATTTTCAAGAAATGTCCCAAATTACCGCACGTGTCCAAAATCACCCCTAATTACAGTTAGTGTTTTATGTACTAACATTTTTGTAAGTTTTACTACGTTTCTCCTGTGCCCATACCTGTTAAATTATCACACAACAGTTATCATCGCATTAAAACTGTTGACGTACGAAAATAACTATTACTCGAACTACGTCACCTACCCATTTCAGCGTAAATATAAATTAAAACGTTTTAATAAATTTAACCTATTATTGTAAGGACTCCACTTAGGTGTATGTAGTTTGCGCGTTCGAGGCTTACGAATGAGGAAGCGGTAAGGACGACATACCGCTTGCATCACGCCTTCTTCTCGCCTCTAGGAGTAAATCACTGAATTAGCGTTCTGTATTTGTATTCTCGCCGACAACTCGGGCGGTATAGTCGCCGATTTAACATTTTTATTCTCAGAATTCCAAAAATGTGAAAAATAAAAATTAAATATGGCGACTGAAACCGAGTCTTAAAGTATATCGTCTACTCCTATGTCTTTAAAATATTCTGCGCCATGATGTTCACACCTAAGGAAGACCACAGAAACTTCCTTTGTTGCCGTCTTCGGCAGCGTTAAAAATTTAACTTTGTTTATAAGCGTAAGTCATGAAATGGTTATACATGTGTGTAATGTTCTTAGAATGACATTCCTAAGCAGACATAATATGTGTACACTGAGCGGTTTTCGAATATTCCTGTAACGGCCGAATCTCTGCACACCGCTCGGCTATCGTACTGCTAGCATTTACTTACAAGAAGTACCTAGCATTATTGCTATCCTTCCCTAAAATACTGAGGAGACTACGATGGTGTCTGGATAAGACCAGTCTTCTCCGAACAAAATGATTCAGGTTCGATTCCCGGTGTGGTTACTCAAATTTCCGCACGTGATAAGCGTAGCGGATTTTACAGTTTGACATGGATTTTTCAGACCAGTTCAGTTTGTTTATTGTTCATTGAGCATGTACTGTACATGTTGTAGAACTCGTCAGGGTATACAGGAAATTCACAGGAAACATATAAAATATAGACAAACACAGGATACATACAAAATATAAATAGCACATACAGCAGTGACACTGAATGTTTACCATATTATATAATGGTATCATAATGTCTACAAATTTCTGTTAAAAAAAATAAAAATAATAACAAATCTGCAAAATTTTACACTAAGGAATATAAGGTATGTCTTTCAAAGCCAGCTCCGAAATAGTTCGTAATGATGCACCCGTTTTAAGCTATTTTATAATTAATAAATTTTGTTCTTTACAGCGCTTAATTTGCACAACTCTGAGATACTTTTGTTGTTTAGAAGCACATCAACATAAGTGTACATAACCTGAAAACGCCTCAGCGCCATGATGGGACGCCAAAAAACCTAGCTTCAACTACGTCCCAACAAGCCACCTCCTGACTGTTATTGCCTTCATGTTAGGAAATATTATCCTGCTAGTTGTCATAAATCATATAACGAGACGTGCAAATTATTTCCTAATTATTCGGCGATAAGGTACAATTCACTTGGCCCTAATCCCACCCGAACCCACTCCGGAACATTATTGGCTTCGGGCCTTCGGAATTTTGTGTGCCTGTAATGCACTGATCTTATGTCATCGTTGAAAAAGTCTTTCAGGTGCGCTACACACACAGGCGGCCAAAAACAGAAGTCAGAAGAGCACATATAAATTCGAAGTCAAGTCTGATGCTAGATAATAAATCGAAATTGGCAGGTCTTTACTGTGATAACTGCAAACTTACTGTGTGAAATAACATGTGTTCAACAATTAGGGCTAGGACAATAAAAAAAATACTTGGTAAAGAAAGGATAAAACGACCTCTTGTCGGAGAAACCCGAGTTATATATTCTTAAATTGTTGTTGCGTAGATAAGTTAGTCACTGTGGTGAATAAAAAATGGTTATAGCAATTGATTGTCTCGGCTCCTAATTTTAAATTTTACCCTCCCGTAGTTTAAACTTGGTCGATGACAGTATTGTTCTCCGACAAAAACATTGTTATTTAATTGGCCCAAAAACACTCACGAGAACTAGAATTTATATTGTTGAATTCGACTTGAAAGGACTTTGCTGTCAGCATGACAATAAAATCAAGAGTGAATTTCGACGTACTACAGTACATTTCATTCGCATAAATGTGTCGTCTTGGTGGCTTAATGTACTGGATGAAGCAAACATCGCACACCATAGGGAAACAGGGTGAGTGAATATTTCCTAATTTTATTCAAAAATTCAAAATTCATATGTTACCTGTGCTGCAGTAACTGCAAAAATAAAATGAAAACAGCCTTGTTAAACACTACTCACTACACTGTAAATGAACTTCCTAAACTGTAATGAAAGTTCTTAACCTATACACATACAAGGCCTCTTAACGTACTTTAGCTTGTAAACAGAACAAAGGTTGTAGATGTTACCTTACAAGTTTTGTATCATTAGTATATATTTGACTATTTCCTAACATTTTATAAGATAAATAACATTGAAGAATGGGATACAATTTTATCATACCTACCTTCTTAACACCCATAAACATCGGTGTGGTTACTTTGCGAATTACAGTTTACAGCGAACTTTTGTACAATCACGTTAGTTGTTGACACACTTTGCTTGTGGTGCGGTACTTTTGCCTAAACTTGAACATCAAATCAGTGTCCGTGATATTCGAGCAATCTTTATAAACTGACGGCAGTCTCGCCATCTTTAGCCATTTGACTGAGTGAGATAGCGCATCGGTAACACGTTGGATTCGAATTCAGGAGGACCGGGGTTCGATTTTCCGTTATCTCCCAAAATCGCTCCAGGCGAATGTAGAAATGGTTCTTTAACAACGGAAATGGCCGATTCCTCTCCTAGTCTCTGTCATTGTGTTGTGTGCCACTGTCTCTAATGAGCTCGCTGTCGACGAGACGTAAAGTCCACTTATCTTAGTTATTTTGTAACCCTGACGAGAAAGGTCATTAATAATTTAGAGATAACTTTCTACCCACGTTATCTTTTTCTCACGATTAGTTCTAGTTGTCTGATAAACAGAAAGGTTATTCTATAATCAGTTCATATTTTTCAAGGACACCATTGTTATTCTCATATTTAACGTGAAACCCCCTCTAGTGATAACGCGACTAGTACTGTGATGATTAAGTTCTGTTACTGATTATGTTTCAAGCAGATATTTAATCAGATTACTCGTGTAGTCGCTTCAAGAGATATGATGTAGTTTATAAAAATAGTCTACCTTAACTGAAATGTATTGAATAAATTATAAATGTTACTTGTGATTGAGGCACTGAGCGATTTACTGAAGCAGTTAAACAATTGCCTTGTGTTCAGCAGGTCCAGGACTCGATTCTCGGTCGAATGCTCGTATGGTTTCGCCATACATACTATGGCCGTAAACCTGATTCTCTGTGCCATTCTTCCAGCTTCTTATAACCTTGCTGACCACAAGAAGTTAAGACCTTCCAACACTACTTGTATACAAAAACTGCCTATGCGTTCCTGTATCACTCATCCGATTTCAATGAAACTTTGATGAGTTCAGGCGTAAAAAGCTATACGTTGTTAAATAAGAGGAGCAGGGAAAATGGGGGCAAAAACAGCGCAGGGGTGCAGAATGGGATATCCAATTTTTTTCTTGTTCAAAATGTTACTAAAACGGTCATTTACGACACTTAACATCATTCTACACCACAGTGAATTTCAAAAAAAAAAAAAAAAATTACTAACAGAATTTTTTCTGTTAGTTATCACTTTATTATTATTGTCAGTATTAATATTATTACGTACGTGAGGTTTGAAACGCCGATAGTAGATATTAACGGTAATGTCTTTCTTATCAACATTTTTTTTTCAGAAATGCATTGTTTTAAAATTCATTGAAAATATAAATATAATTTTTGCGAATTAGTTAAGATAATTTGGACTATTTAGACAGAAAATTCGCACGACTCAAAGAAGAATTAAACTGTAAAACAAGTAAATTGAGAAGTAGGAAATAACAATTACAAATATAAAGAAAATGTATTCTATAACTTTCTTGGGAAATTAATTTGCCTTTGCATACAGAGCTTGATTACAGCACTGAAACGGAAATTTTAACTTACATGACAGTACAGTTTTGCTAGTTTACATGGGACATTCGCTTTCTCCCAAACAAAATGAAAATTTATCACACTGTGCACACACATTTATATTTTATTGGATATATGTAAATTTATATATATAAATTTAATTTGTTTTTCATATATATGAACATAAATAAATATATATATATATATATGCATACATATATATACACACCCCAACTATAAAAAAACATGGAAAATTAATGGTTACCTCATTAGTAATTGTGGTTTTACAACAAACAATGAAGAAATCAATAAATAAATTATTGAACGAAAAACCAAAATAATTCCTAAGGGATTAAAATGTCTTATAATAAGACAATTGAGACCGATCAAACAGTTACGGGACTAAAAAAGAATGGATTACCTACGTAACGATAACTTCGCAGACGGCTGCACGTAGAAAATATTACGACATAAACGAACACAATGTTTTCAGTGGCCTTATTTAATTAATATTTTCTTGTAAAAATTTATATTTTTTATATCTGCAATACTCCTTCTAATATTTGCTAGTTTTTCTTAATTGTTTCACGTCGTCCATAATATTCTGGAACGATAAAGGGTTGCCACTGCCCTTGCGCTTAGACGTGAAGGGCAAAAGGTGAGAGAGCAAGAAAGAGCCTTATGCCGGAATTAAATAGTCACTCCAGAAGTGACACGACGGCTGCGGTGCAACACACTATTAATTCTCGTTATTGCCTACACATGTTTGCCTGCCGCGTGACAAAAATTAAAAAAAAATATATATGTTACATGTAAATAGTCAATTGCCTCTGCATACTAATCCCTAGTACCACAGAGATAGACGTTCACAGTATTTAAGATTTTTGCGTTTATTCGTTATGTATTTCAAATACCCACGGGAAATCCGCAATGTGAAAATAAACGCACAATATTACACGTTTGCTTAAGAAGGTTACGATTTGCTTATTTTAACCAACCTTTGTCTTTCTTTCAAAATAAATAAACGCAATTTGCTAGGTGCCAACTCACCGGTTTAACCAACATTCTGGCACAAAATAAAATTACGACTAACAAAATCGGTATAATTTCTATTCGGAATTCACGTCGCGTCCGCCTGTTTTGTCTTGCTGACGTCACAGAAACCTTGGTGCTGATTGGCGGACATGTTTTTTTTTTTTTAGTGTCGCATCGGCCGTGTTGCTTCTGTCGTGCCTATATTGAAAAAAAAAAAAACTTCTTAAACATTATGGGAATTAATTAACCCATACACAACACGAGATTCTTACCATACTTTTGTTTGGAAATAGAAGAAATGTTAAGCACTGCTGTACAAGTCTAGTAAATTCTGTGAACATTCGACTTTCCCCTTAAAATGTATAGGAATTCTGCCATTATTATATGGGACACAATTTTACCATACATATTTTTAACATTCTTATACATCTGTGTTATAAATTTGCAAATTATTTTTTACACCTGTGATTCCGACCTTACAGCTCACGCGCTTTCAGGTCGCGACCGCGCATACGTCCAATGACACGCAAATTATATCTGCGACAGTGTGATATTATTCCACGTCTCGAAAGCCAAATGATTCAACTATATATTTCATTCCGCACCTTTCTCCTTAGTTAAGTTAAGCACCATAGCCGTAAATTTACATTCTCAGACATTTTCACCGTGTTACATTCCCTAAAAAAAATTCAGTATGACTATTATCAAACGTCGGGTCTATGGATAACAGTCTTTATTTACCGTTCATAAAAAATGTTTTACCAGAAGAGTCATTTACTCGCAATCAGGCCGGCCCGGGCTCGATTACCGTCTCCGGCCATCCTGATTTTGGTTTGCCATGGTTTCCTGCAATAGCTCCAGACGAATGCGGGGATGGTTCTCTGACAAAGGTTATGGCCGATTCACCTGCAAGTTCCTGTTCTGACGTGTAGTTGTGTGTATTTGCCTCAAATGGCTTCGATGTCGACGAGACATAATGCCCAAGAAAAATTAAAATAAAAAAATACGAAGAGAAGGTATACAAGGGAGCACAATTTTACAGAAAAACATCATACAAGCGACTCCCCTTAAGAACGTTGGACCCTTAAAGATTCTAAATTTTATATTTGTGCCAAACACTGTCTAACTTTTACACATCAGATAACATGTCATTTCCCCAAATAAAAAATATGAGGTCCCATAGTTATAGTATAATCACCTATCAAAATCACAAAATGGAGTTGCAGTGTACCCAAAATAACTAACTTGCAGAAACAAGATAATTCATATTTATACTTAATGATGTGAGCTACTTGAAGACACTTTTGTAAATACAAAGCGATACATTTATGTATTTCTGCTTTTGGTTACTACTGAAATTTTCAAAACTAACTTCTGTCAAACATGTCATAAAATGCATCGATACACTGACTTTCAGTTCCCGTAATTTTGAATTCATTATTTAATTACCTTATTTATTTTGGCTACACCGCAATGGCCATTTTGTGACTTTGATGTGTGAATATGCAAAAACTATGAGGCCCAATTTTTTTTATTTGGGGAAATGACATGTTATCTTATGTGCAAAAATTTAACAGTGTTTGGCACAAACATAAAAATAATAAACTTTACTGGTCTAACGTCCTTAAGGGCAACGCCTGCCTTGAGCAATTGTGTGCGTTAGAGGCTCAGAAGCCACGGAGTTGTAAGGGTGGTCTTAAGGGGTAAGAAAGAGTACGATGTCGAGCGGACGAATGGAATACTCAATCGTCTATAAAATCTGAACCGCTCTTCAAAATTCGATGAGACGTTTTTGCCGAATATATATTTAATGAACGGGCGTTTATTTAGGCCTATATAGCACTATACGGTAGTATGCTTTACATTCGAGTAAAAAATTAAAAACTGTTTTGAGAAAAATAAGTTCTCGAAACCACAAAATCTACAAAAATGGAAAACTGAAATTTTTAAAATTTAAATATGATATCTAGGCCCATATAATAACCGAATTTCAAAATTTCTCGCGTTTGCAACTGGAAATAGTTTTAACATCAGAAAACCTCTCGCACAGAAATTTTCTGATTCCCAAACCAAAACGCGAGAAATTTTGATATTCGCTGAACATAGAGGCCTAGATGTTATCATATTAAAAAATATAATAATTACAGTTTTCCATTTTTTTTTTAATTTTGTGGTTTCAAGCCCTTATTTTTATACGAACAGTTATTAATTATTTATTCGAAAGTAAAGCATACTACCGCACAGTGCTATGTAAATAAACGTCCGTTGATAAAATTTCTACTCTGCAGAAAAATTTCATCGTATTTTAATAAGTATTTCGGATTTTATTGACGATTAAGTATTCCAGTCGTCCGCTCGACATCGTAACTTTCCATACTCCTTACAGCGCGCAACAAATGATACATTGCCGCAACGAGCCAGTCGCTGAACTAGCGTGCGAAATTCCCACTAATGCGTCTTTACTATGGAACTTAAAAAACTGCGACCAGATAATTTTATTTGTGGACAGTAAGTAGCGACACTCAGTGCACGTTTCTATCTCCGAGTTTCGCGTACATTCTGCTAATACATATTTTGAAGTACGGGAGTCTGAAAAGCCTTTTTAGCCATGTTGGAGAGCTTCGAAACAGCGTTTTCAAGGGAGCGATTAGCCCAAAATTTTAATTGCTTTAAAAATGTTTATGTCTGTGCGAGGTATAGTAACTACACTGTGACAATTATCAGTGTATTGTAAAATATTTTTATTTTCCATAGTTTTTGTAAAATGAGTTTTTGAAGTCCAAATTGGCGTAAAACATTTTTATGCTTGAAAGAAAAACCAAGTGACTTGCCAAATGAAATAATTTAATCTGAATAACAGCGTTACGTGCTACGCCAAGGTATGTTTGAAAACCGCATTGAATTTTACTTTGTACTTTTAAAAAAAGTTGAAATATTTGACAAATGTTGTGAAAAATGCAAAACTTGTTCATCGTTGCTTTTATAAAGGTCTTGGCGTAGCCCGTGCGTGAAGATATTATTCTGTGTGAAATAATTCATTTCTTTAAGTCAGTTGGTTTTCTTTCTAGGTTGAAACAGTTTTATGCAAATTTGGATTTGGCAAGATGTTACACAAAAATTATGAAAGCTAAAATATTTTCACTGCGGTAAATAAAAAATCGCCATATAAGTCTACATAGCAAACCATACCTCCCACAAATATAAAAATTATTAAAACTGTTACGATTTTGGGTGAACCTCCCCCTTAGTGAGCATCTTTGTCCGAAGAGTGTTTACATTTGGTACGTCTGTAAAATGGGCACATGCGGAATATTTTCGTACTAAATACGTACTTGCGAACACTCTGCAACGCATTTGAAGGGCGTGTTAAGCGGCGTACTTATGAGGGCATGGTAGATAAATAAACGCTGAAAACACATTTTGATTTCTACGCCTTTCTTCGAAGCCAATATGGATAAAATACTCATTGACAATACTAGATAATGTTATTTGCCAACTTTGAGAGTAAATATTTATCCATCATTACAAATTCGTTACGCGTGATTTCTTGCTATGCATGAGGTTCCGGCGTCAGAGATTGTGCCTTAGAAGTCCGTAACACTGCAAAAACTTTTTTTTTAAACGAGGGTTAAATCGACTGTCTAGGATTGCTGTTGTTTAATTTTCGCAAATTGGCTTCAAGAAACCTACAGTTATAGATTAATGCTTTAGCGTTGAATTATGCACCACGCCCTCTTAAGCGCTCAACGACTTTTTCTCCTTCGATCACAACCGTTCACAATTGTCGAAGCTACTCCCGCGCGTTGTTGATGTTCATATGTCCGTATCTTTTCAGGAACCGGACGGAAGTACGCAGGTAGTGCGACGTTTGAAAACATCGGGCGCGACCTACGTTGCCAAGGTCACCGAGACGCTGGCCTCGGAGGCTCTGCATTCGAATCTCGGACAAGGTTCGTGCAACGTGCATTACATTATGTAATATAGCGCTCCTTTTAGCGCTGCGATGAAATGCAGCTCAAATACTGGTCTTTATCTGAGTCGTGCTGTTTGCTAACGAGTGCTGTTCAAAGTTGTGGAAAAATACCCCGAGACCAAACTTACAAGCATAGTTATCAGCGCGTATATATTTTATGTCAATTGAACCCTCTAAAGCACCAATACATTTTCCATTTCACTAAGGTGGCAACATCGTTGCTACAATTAGCAAGACCATAGCAACGTTACAAAACGCCAAACGCCCACGTGTTGTACTATATTCACGATTAAATTTGAAATTTATCGACAAAAAACTTATTAACATTACATAAATTTAACGGACTTAGGGATTTATTACGTATTTGTAATTTTAAGTACGTACTCTAATTCTTTCTCTCTTCTTTTTTTTTTTTTTTTTGCTGGATTCGTCGCAGTGTTTAAATTTTTTTCATAGTCGCTTATGGCTCAAACTGTGAAAAGAACAGTTCAGGTGTAATATTTGGTGCAGTGTTTTGCTACGGCAGTTCGACGTACGTACAAACTGTCGCAAACTGCGGACATAGTACGCTCTTGCTCTGGGCGAATAGTAACCAGTTGTCCTTCCAAGGCGTGCTGTAATAAGAGCTAGAGCTTTAACCTTACCTTCTAATTTCTCATTGAACGCTGTTCACTATATGCAGTGTACCGAATGTGGTCCGATACCTAGACTGATACTGCGCCGCGCGTATCTGTCAGACGACGTCGAGAGCTCGCGGCGAGCGGTCCCTGAGGGAAACGCGTTGTTATTCTGTTGGCAGCGCTGGCAGTGTTCACGAACAGACGCCGCGCGGTTTGACGCTGCAGCCTGGCGGCGAGCGGAAGAAACAGTCTTTTCGCGCGTGTAGCGTATAAAAGACTGCGGGAGCCTTCTGGAGTTACTCTATCACGTTTGCGCAGTAAGCAGCACATTTAGCGACTCGTTTGTTTTATTTATTCGTTGTGAGTGGTAAATAAAATTATTTTTTCTGACAGTTACGTTGCGGCTTGTGGAAAAAATTACCGTTTCGTTTCTATTGCTCGTTCTTGTGGTTAAAACTATTGGACCGCGATTTCAACCAACACATTTCAATTATTTTATAAACTCACGTAAATTAGTTTGTGAAATCTGTTGGTGAAAGTGCGATTACAGTAGAAAACACATTGCACGAATGAAAAGTGGCGAATAGCATCACGTATAGGCTCAATTTCTTTACTGAACATTTGCGTTTGTTTCTCTCTCAAGTTGGTGGAAACACCTATAATGAAGTTTTTGGTCTTCCTCAGGTGAACGTGTTCTCATTGTGAGTGAATTACTTATACGCAAGCTACGGTTTTTCATCAAAGATGGTGGCAAAACACGTGCAAAAAATTTGGACGTCAAACTTGTTCCGGGAGGTAAGTGAAAATGAATACAATTTTAACTGTGTATTATAAAATCAATACTATTATAAGTTCTTGATACTTATAATCAAACTGAGTTTATAATAATCGTGTGTTTTTATTATTGACAATAGTATTATTTGCACACACACACACACAAATATATATATATATTCTCGTTTGTGCCTAGTGTTCGTATGAAACATGGATCAGTTACATTTTTAAACTTTAATTTCCAGGAATACCATCATTTAAACCATTTTCGCGGTAGGTAAATTACAGAAACTGAACCTTAAACAAAGTTTCGGTGAGATATTTTCCCCCGCCATTACAGTATTGCAAGTTCGTTTCAAGTTCAACGCTCTGCAGTTGTGGGAATACACGTACAAGAATTATCTGAACTTCACCGTCAAAGCAGAAATGTCGTTAGGCGAAAGAAATTTCCCAACATTAGCTTGTGTTTTATCTGACATGTTTTACTATGTAACTAGACTTTCAAACTTGTATAATCTTCAAAATACTACAAATGTATGTTTTTGATCTCTAAAAAAGTGTTATTTTAGGTTTGTTCGATAAAGGTGTATCATCTTTTTCAAACACAGTATTTGTCCTCGTTCATTCTACTCTTATTGTTAGTATGATTTACAAATATTACTTTTGCAGTTCCCATAAAATTGATAAAAAAATCACTAATTTTAATAAGATGTAAACTGGAAATGAAACCACTTTTAGAGGCATTTCATTTTACATCTCTCTGAACCATGTAAAAATAAAAATGTATGGTTAACAGTTTCTCTCATATTAGTTTTATAAATCTCGCTCGAAAAAATTATCGATTTTCTGATAGAATCTTTTTTAAGTATTCAAATACTAAGAATTGCTATTTTTTATCTCAGTTTGCTCTAAACATTACAGTTCAAATACGAATTTGGTTAACAATTATTTAACAATGATAGATAAGATTCATATTATGTCTAAGGTTTTAATGTAAGCATAATAGTATTCTGACTTGTGTCGCGACGAGAGATTTTTCTCGCAACTTTTTGCTACAAGACCAGTAAAATTCACTTTGAATTTTAACGTTCAAAACAACAATACAGTAAAATATATCGTTTTTTTGGTTCTGGAAGTCTGTACAGTGGTTTTGGTTTGTAGTTAATGCAAGATATTGTTTCTAGAGTAAGTCATTTTGAGTATCGTACAATTAATATTTAAATTACAATTTTAAAATATTTTTGTTGAAATCTATCGAAGGGAATTTTTCAAGCGGAATTGTTTTCATTTGTAGAGGTTTTATTACGCCAAAAAAATGAACTTATTATTTATATATTTCGTTAAGTTTTACGACTTTAGAATTATAATTTTATGCATTGTTTATTTTGTATTATATTTTATCACTATAATTTTTTCTTTTTACTTCTACTACCCATTAATATGCCATGTAGGGCAATAAAAATTTTGTTTTACACTTTTACTTGAAATATTAGCAAGCAGATGTGTCTTAAAAAGAGTTTATGGCGAATATTAAAAAAATAAAACCTAACAGGAACCGGAGGAAAACTCTTCATATTTTGGATGCCTTAGTAAGTAATTTTAAGTCACATACGAAATTAAATTTTAAACAATTTGAACTCTAACAGTTAGGCAAATTAGAGAATCAGAATAGAGAAACTGATGTAATATTATATTTCCAATGGGAATAAAGCGTCTGTTTACTTCAAAATTAAACAGTTTATATTTTCATCGCAAGCACTAAATGTTTCCGGTAAACACATTGAATGATTTACAGTGTACAACAAGCTATAAGGCTTTGTGGATAGTTGACTTGTGCTACGTAAGAAAATTGGATAACGCAAAAAACTGTTTACAACATGCAGGACAGTATTGATTACCCGTAGGCCATTTGAATGAACCTATGATGCATGCCCTACCAGACATTAAATGGTAAAGAATTTCTACACACTCCTTTCTTATTTTCCCGTAAAACAGCAAGTTGGAGGGTGTGTTCTCTCCCCCGGAAAATTTATGAAAATTTACCTACAAAAGCTGAAACTTTTAACAGATTCCTGACAAAAAGGGGGATATAGCCTAAGTATGTAAAGTTTATTATATATTTTCAATCCACGGTATTTATAAGTTAAATATCGGTGATTTAAAAAAGAGAAGAACTAAAAATCATTAAAATATTCAACACAATTCTGAGTCAACGTATTTTATGATTAGACAAATAATTTTTAGAATTCACGTTACAAACAAAGAATGTACAATATATTTTTGTGATGCGGTTCGCATTGTAGTGCGGTGCCATACGCCGCATTGTACGCAGTCTGCTCGTAAATGTGACCCTGCCGTCTTTGGTATTATTATTTTCACTTGATTCGTTTTAAGGTCCAGTTAATTTTAGACTTAGGACATTGAGAGAAAAAGTAATTCACTTGTGAACATTTATCATTATTTATATATCTCTTAGTGAGAGAAAGATCTGACATGCTCGTTGCTTTACTATTACAACTTAGCTCTTTATAAATTTTGTGTAGCAGACTGAATATGATTCACGTAAGTGCATATCATTAAGTTCGATATTTTTCCACAATGTCTTTAAATTATATTGATTGGTTTCCGGTGTTAAAGTTGGGGCACTGAAAAGGGGAAAAATTTATATAATTTACAGTACTTCTACTTTTCCATCAATTAGCCTGCCAAGGACGTATGGTGTACTGTAAATGATTACTGTCCCTCACAGTTTAGACAATTTGTTAATCGATGTATTGTAATGAACTTTCGCAAGCATAGATTCATAAAATTTTATGTTATGGTATTGCATTTTCAAAACTTTTTCATAAGAGACGTTATTTACACATATCGCTAAAAGAAAAATTTTGTTAGTGGTTAGACAACCCAATTATTTTTTAAGTTAAGTTAACACAAAATAATCTATTGGTGACCACAATATTTTAGTGGTGACAACAAAATGATTTTGTTGCGAGCACATAAATATTTTTGGCTGTCTGAATACTAACAAAACATTTTGTAGCTGCCACAAAATATTTTTCAGGCGCACCGAAAATGATTGTTTAGTTCGGTAACGTAGCCTAATTGTGTCAACTTTTATGTATCGTGCCTAACCTACACCAAATAATGTGGTTAACTTGAAAAGTATTTGCCACCTAGAAGTGCTTTTTTATTCGTACTTTTGGCCACTTTGAGCTGCTACAAATACCACACGTGAGTTCAGTGCTCTCTCGTGATGCTCATCTATTTATGGTACTAGGGACAGTAAAGCAACTTATTCTTGCGTAGACTCTCGCGCTTGTCCGTGTGTTTTGTACTACAGAATGCATCGCAGAGTCATCCTGTCTTGTGTGCAGCTTGGTCTTTGTCTAAGCTACTTTCTGCAATTTCTAAGTTGTGTTCTGCGTTTTTACATTTTTTTTTCCGTTTGATTATTCGTTCTGAAGTTTTATTTAATTTGTTTAGGAAACTCACATAACGCATTTGCGTTAACCTGTCAACGTTATTATTCTAAAAGGGTCTTAATGTAGGCTAAAAAATCATTCAGTTATTGTTTAAGTCTATACATAGCAAATCCAGCGGCATTAGGATAAATGTAAATCCCTTAAATTCAAATACCTTTGTCGAAAGACAATAATTCTTACAAAAGAACTGACTATTTTTGTCATTTTTCAAGCAACTGCTACACTTTTATGTGAATGATTACTCATAGATACTTGTAAATGGTGAAATTTTGAATCGGAAAAAGACTGAATTCATAATTTCTTTATAGAGAAAATAGTTACGCTGCGTATTAATACAATGCCAGGAAATTTCATTAAATTGTTTCACCGTTCTCTTGCTACGACAGCAGACTTACATCCCCAGATTAGTAGTTGTTTTCAAACAAGAAATCTTTCCGTACGAAGATAACAATTTGATAATATTTTTGAAAAAAGAACCGGAATATTCAATCACGACTAATAATAATGACTTAAACAATACATATTTCGTGAATGATCATAAAATACTAAGCCAAATTTTTCTTGTTTCAAAACATATTTACAGTACTTCTTCGAGATACTGAATTCTTTCTAAGAGATTGATAATTATATTTTTGTAATTTTTATGATTTTATCTTGTTATTATTTTAGTAAGCTTACATATTTACAAGTTTAAAAAAATCGTTCTAAATGAGAAATTTTTCCTCGTAATTATTCGATTAGCTTTATGTCAATGTTTTAACTTAAAAAAATAATAAAAATCAAATCCAGCATTTAAAACAGCAGACAATAATTTGGTAACAGTTTAAAATATTTTGTTTTCTGAGCAGTGAACTTTAAATATAAATAGTGCATATCTCTTTTTAAGTGTCGTTTTCAACGTTAAAAACATTATTGAAAAATTAATACTTTTTTGACTTCAAGGCCCTGTAACTTGATCAGGTATCTTAAACTGAACTATTACTAAACAAAACAGACTGTCGAATCTATAACTATTCAGGCATATGAATAATTCTTATAAAATCTCTAAACTCTTTCGCAAGTTCGCCTATGACTTGTGATAATTTACCGTTAATCCATAGCAGCTCTAAGCAAACGCCGATTCCTTCACTTATTCACGAATCAAAAATAAATCGAAGGACATATTCCATTATAAAGAAACTTGTATTACAGAATCATATCATAATCACAGATTTTTTCTCAAGCAAGACAATTTCGACTTTAATATTAGCTAAAACATCTTAAAAGTAATGCCATCATTTTAACGAAAAATTTTCCGATGTAAATGTTTTATACAAATATTGAAACAGTAATTTAATGCCTCCTCTCGTCATGACGCGTACATTTCTCTACATGTTTAGCATACAGATTTAAGGAACTAATAAAGGTTGTAAATTACAATGGTCAATTTTCAGATGGTCGTGGCACCACACTTGCTGTCCCTAACTCGGAAATAAATTTCGCCACATATAAAATTTTAAATGCTGCAGATAGTAATTACAAACGTGGCATTCGAACCCGAGGTAATCCCGTTTGGCAATATGATCTGGTTTTTGAAGTCTCACCTCGTAAGTAGTCAAACCCGTACTGCGAGTATCTCGAAGCTGAGACGAGAGAACACCATTCCTTTGTGAAACCCCTTAAATAAGTTTGTTTTAAATTAAATTTAAAACGCGTCAGTCAAACATTTTGACTTGCCTTTGCACAATCATTGAACGTAAGGCATAAAAGTATAGTTTTTGAGTAGGGTAAGGTAAGTGGGCTTTACATCTCGTCGACAGCGAGGCCATTAGAGACAGTTTGGAGCAAGAGATTATGTTGTTTGCCCTGCTGTAGAAATATATCTACAAAGTTACGTCTCAATATTACAAAACCAGTCCTTGCGTAAGTAGCTAGTTGTTCTTCATGTAATGAATTCAGTAGGACAACCATGAAGGTTACAATCACCAAAGTTAGAGAATATATCCACCGCAATATGTATGCTAATAAACTGTTCCTGTGCTTGTTTAGACACATTCGTATTGATCTGGTAATATTTGATAATAGACATATGTTGGTTTAGAGGGGAAAATATTTTAACAATAATGAACATCCAATTGCCTCCTGTAACTAATAGTAACCACTCCCTTAAATTAAAATGGCACTTTAATCATATTCGTTATTCAATCTATTTTTTATATTTAAAATTTATGCATCTCGAAATTGCAGCAAAAATCTTCAGAAATACAGGAAGAAAAAATTGTAACGAACGTTAGTAAATAAAGTACCTTTATTATTCCGAAGAGTACTAAACTGCAAATCGAATATACGAAAGCAAAACTTGGTTAGTTTGTTAACGAAACTAATGTGATGCACGTGTCATATTGCACAAGGCGTTTCGAAATAGCTACCGATGTTCGCTTAAATTATGCTGTAAGTTAATATCATTATTGTCTCCAAGCTTACCATGATATTATTTCGGAAAACTTATAATGAATAAATGTATTCCTTTAATTCCCTCCTGCATTAAACCAGAAAGGTAATAAGTATGAAATCTTTTAGAGAAATACACATGAATTCCCTTAGATTAAGAAATGTAAAATTACTATGTGTATCCCATATTCGTAAATATGGATCAAGTACACGAATTGCAAAATGTGATTCGTTATAGTACTGTAAGAACATGCACACATGACCCAGATATTTTCAAGCGGATTAGTATGGGTCAGTATTTCAAAAAAAAATTTTGAGTGTAGAAAAGGTCACTCACTGAATCGCCTGTTTCAGGGAGAACACGTTAAATGCATTTCTAATTGTATATACTGTTAACGTAAACCAGAGCCCATAAGTTAAGTAATTGTCGTTCACTGAGGGATGGTATCAAATTAACTAAACGATTTTTGGACATACGCTGTTGTGAGTGAATGTTGCAGTGTTTCACGAAAACCCTACAGCTTAAACAGAAAGTCAAAAAATAAGAACCAGTATTAGCTGTTGTCAATAATGAGTATAACGCACAAACAATTCCGGGAAGGAATGTAGGTCAAGTCGTATCACAAAGGACGGCATGAAAACAAAAATTAAATTTATAACAATAAAACTTAATTCCTGAATCTAATATAGTCGTATGAATAAAGCCAAAGCAAAAGAATAAAAGAATATGCAAAGTATAGTGTATATGTAAAATGGCGAAAAAAAAATGGACGAGGGCAACGGCAACGGCACAAAAAGACACGATTGTCTGTGAACGCAGACGACACAGCAAAGAGAAAACAGATGAAAGCTAGCAACACGGCAACATTCGCTCGCAGTAACGTATGCCCAAAAAATTGATTCGGTTTACAATAACAACCCATTCCAGGAATCGATCAAAGATTCAATGAAATAAATCCAAGCAATGGAGTAGCAGCGGAATGCAAGGGCAGGAGAAATGAGAGTGTTTCAGAGAAAATTATTCCTCGCCAGAAATATCAAAATCGACCCAACCGAAGATCGAGCCTGGATCGCTGTAGTCGAAGGCGAGTGGTGTTTTTCTTTTGCACATTGTAGACAGTTGTAAGTAGACTACACGAACACAAACCTACACCCAGCATGGATCCGGCACTCGAACCTAGTACATCTCGCACTGCATGCCGTTGAACACCTGTCTATGCTACGGAAATCTGCCTTCGTCTTTTTTGCCGTAGTTGTTGTCGGTGGCATGGTATATTTGTTGACAATTGTAATTGGAATATTGTCAGTGACCAGATTATACTAAGAAAATTGAACGGATTTATGTAAAAAGATCCAGCACGCAATTTACTGAAACTGAGTTATTCTAGGTCAACGTTTACCGTTTTCATCTTAAACCCCGTATGATCCGCTTTACGTAGGCTATTATTATCCTTCGGAATATTACGTTTTAAGACCATGCTCTCTCGTTTCTACTTTTTTAACGATATCATTCTTTTACGCCCAAACGAGAACAGATATCAAAAATCTGTCTGGCAGTTTTGTTTAAAAACGTATTCGACACGTTGGCTGATTTTTTCAGAGTAGTAAATACAGTGGTTTTAACTAATTACGTAATTACAGAGATATTGGGCGTTGGACTTTTCATTCGAAACCGTATAATTTCTTGTTTTGAAAAACTTTGCTATCACGACAAAAAAAAATTTAATCAAAAATGAAAGTCGGATGTCTTATATCTGCTCTCGTTTAACTTTGAAAAATAAAAATTTCAAGAAAAGAGTAGAAAATAAAAAGCATGGCCTAAATATTTGTTCTTTTTCTGTGATATAATCCAGAGAATTTTTTTTCTTTGTGAGTTAGTTTTCCTCTGCATTCTTACGTCGAATTTACACGCAGTCGGAACTGGGAATCGAAGCCAGAACCTTTCGCACCGTAGTACGGTGCGCTTCCGACTACGCTAGGAAGGTCGGCTGGTCAGGCCATTTTCCTTTTCAATATTCCCTCTTTTATGACAACGCGAGTTACTGCAGCCTGATGACTAAGGGCGCGGTACCGCAATTTTCTTCACCATGTTTTTATTCTTAAATTTGTACCGGTTTTTTTTTTGTGTTGTTTAGACCCAAAATGTGATCAAATTTACCTCTTATAAACTTTTATAATTTAGCATAATTTTTGCGTAATGGTTCGTTAAAGCCAAAATTTGCATGTTTCCGTTTTAAGGACGACACTAAAACCAACTCACTTACCAAACTGAAAAAAAATTTCACTGTGAATAACGATGTTGTAGGCTACAAATTCAGCTATGTTTAGTCACAAAATAAAATATTTTTGTATTTTTAAAACTATTATTGAATTTTTCAAATTGTTATTTTAAGTTTCAGCATTTGTGTTTAAATGCAAAAAAAATTCTTTGTTTTTATGGACGTAACATTGTAGCCTGTGACGTCTTTATTCACTGTGAATTTTTTGAGATTGGTATATCGGTTGGTTTTAGTGTAGTCCTTAAAACGGAGACATGCAAAATTTTATTTTAACAAGTTATTACGAGAAAACGATGATAGATACAAAAATTTCACAAGAGCCGAAATTAGTCTCATTTTGTGTCCAAAATAAGAAAAAAAAATATCTGGTATAAATTACAAATAAAAACATTGTGATGAAAATTGCGGTAGTACGCGCCCTTAATACAAGACAAACTATCAGGACGTACTCAGATTCACACACAGCCGGGTCTGGGACTCGAACCCGATATCTCCTGTGCTGTCAGCCGGTGCACAGCCAACTACGCCACGGAGGTGTCACTCTACACCACCCAAGTCCAGTACATACTGATGTGGTGTTGAGTTTCGCGGTCAGACGTTGCCTGAGGGGCAGACCTCCACGGATGTGCTGCTAGCTGGCCGGCCACGCGAAGAAAGTCGTCGAGCGTACACTGCACAAACAACACTTGTGAGAGTCGCACTATTGTGACAGCTGAACTCCAGGCGGTGCTATTTACTTCTCTTATTTGCTACAAATGAATCATACTTCTATTACACTTCAAACAAGTTACTTAAACACGTAGTTAAACGTTTTTTTTTCACAACAAAAATTGAGGGTTGTTAACATGCAGTGAAGAAATCTTACAAAACAAGGTAAGTAAACCTAAAAAAAATTATACATAGGGTAAATATTATGAATAGTTACTCATAGTATACCGGTCAAAGTACTGATTTTAAATGCATAGTTTATAAATGATAAATGTTTCTACAGCCGTTAAAAGTACAGCAAGCACCATGTAAGTTGGCGGGTAACGAGCTGGAATGTGTTGCATATAATATTACTACCGTTTTTAACTCGAATGTCTAGTTTACATAAGTCGATTTCATTCCGGTATTTATAGGCTGCTAGGTGTTTTTGCAGTGGACTGCTGCTTGAATTCCTTGAATGTGCCCTTCACTCAGTAGCTGCCACTCGCCATCTAAGCTTGCGCGCAGTGTAGTCGTACGTAAAGAAAATTACTTCGAAAGTTTTCACTTTTCGATATGTTAGGTTTGTTAGATTAGGTTATTTTACCCTTCAGTTTTTCCATTTTCATTAGGTAAGGATAGGTTAGGTTACCTAACACTACGAAAGATGAAAAACTTAAGGGTAAAATAACTAACGTAACCAAAACTTACCTACACTAAGCTAACATAACAACCTTACCTAACGGAAAACGGAAAATTACAAAGTTAGTAAACTACAATTTTAACGTCAATAAATCATTTTTCATCAATAAACTATACCTTTAAAGTAAAATAAAAATTTAGGACCAATTATTTTGCAGTGGTTCGTGTTTTGTAGCCTACAAATTGTTCTATTCAACAGGACAAATTTGTGTTGTCGAAAAAGTAAATGAATTTGTACACTGTTTTAGAAATGGAACGCTTAATTTGGTCATGCTACAAATCGAAATCATTTCAGTATGCAAATTCTAAATGTTGAGAAATAAAAAACAGAAAACTGCGAAATGTGTAAACTGATAGTATATTAGAATCTAAAATGTAATAGGCCTTAAGGGTAAAGTTATGAAAATAAAAAAAAAAAATCTTGCAATATGCAGGACCCGGTAGTTTTCGCGAAAATATTTTTGCCCAGCTTTGTTTCAGGGTCTTATGTGTACACCTGCAGCTCAACTTCATGATTTTTGGCAGAGTGTGTTTGTGCAGAGTCATTATTCGTTTGACTGTGCCAATCAGTACATGGATAACTTGTGACACATCACATCTGTTATTTGCGGGTTTAACCTTCACACGCTGGGTGTTTAGGCATCCAATCGCTGACCACAAAGCAGAGATGCAGGTGCCCACTGAAACCAAGTGCTGCAAAAATCTTTTCGCGAAAACTACCAGGCCCTAACTATTAGTAATATTTTCTTTTGGTACTCATAACATATATTTATTTATATGGGGCACGGTGATCATATGTAACTAAAATGACGCCTATAAATCACATATCACATACAGTACAAACAATTATTGTTGCACTATTATAATCAATATAATACTTACACAGTAAAAAGATCTCCTGAAAACCATCAAAAGCATTTCATTTTAGGTTACTTATTTAGCTTGTAGTAAAAAATCTCGTATTGGACACAAATAGGCTAATAACTTTAAAATGATACCTGGTGTGATTAAATGTTTCCTTTAAATATTTTGAAATCGGAAAATTTCTGTTTTGGTAACTAATATTAGTATATTTCGTAACATAGGGCTCATATTTAAATATA
The DNA here is from genome assembly GCA_003012365.1 of Medauroidea extradentata. NCBI lineage: Eukaryota > Metazoa > Arthropoda > Insecta > Phasmatodea > Phasmatidae > Medauroidea > Medauroidea extradentata. The sequence continues at coordinate 16,569 of PNEQ01028694.1, read as the reverse complement.
ATATTTTATGTTCATATGCAGACAAGCTATCACTACCTTTTTCTGTAGGCATGTTCTTTAAAGTAATGATTTGTTTCACCAAAGCTGTTTTGCTGCAGTTTATGTTTAAAGAATAATTTTCTTCACTGATACCAAATTCCCGTTATAGCAGAGAAAGCTTTTCGAGAGTGTACATGCGTAGTTTTAACTTTTCAGTCGAAAAGGAAAACTTTCTAGGAAAATATTCAAGCAAGTGACGAACTACGACGTAACAGTTATGCGTATTTGTGGCCGTGGTTGCGTGGCCTGAGGCCTTCTTTGGAAAACACACATCGTGGTTGTAAACACGATCCAGGGCGCGCGCAGTGTACTTCTGGAAACACTGCCGTGTTTTTTCCACGACCAGCACAGTATTTCCGCGTAACTTGTGTATAAAGCGATGTCGCGTCTAACAGATTGGCGAGTATCCAGACACAGGTGCTGGAGGCAGAACCAGGTTGCAATAAATTGTGACGTATACTAGGAATATGCCTGACAAACTAGCATACAAGGACAGAGTCGTGACTCCGTGTTAAGAACTGATAATACCTGTCTGTACCGACTATTTTCCTGCAGATTGCCGAGGTAACTGCCAACCTTAGGAAACTACATAAAACTAAACATTTCACTCCCTCATATATTTTTAATTCAGTTATGTATAAATTAACTACTTCTTCTGGATAGATTTAAAGAATACAACAAGTGCTTCTGTCCGCGCGCCAGCTCTGAGTCCCTGGCGGGTATGCGATTTTCGTTCGTAAAGGTATAAATAATATAATGAGGTTGATACCATATCAACGCACGTACTAGCCGAAGTAACGTTGTAAGTTGGGATGAGTTTGCTACTGTGTCACTGAGGCGTACATGACGTTTACGACGAAAAATGCATACACGCCAGGGACTCAGAGCTGGCGTGCGGACAGTAAATTAACGTAACCAAAGACTGTCTTTAAATATTAACCCTATGTTACGAAATATACTAATATTAGTTAATATTCTTCAAGGCACCGCTAACTACACGCTTAAAATGCGTTTCAGAGTGTTTGTAAATACTTTTCTTGTGCAAAACTATACCCGCGTGTGCCCATTGTGTCAATGTACGAAAAGAAAATACACTTCAAACGATGACGGAAATGTAGTTTAAAGCAAAAGGTATATTACAAAAATTATTTCGAAGCCCCTCAAAACTGCTAAAACAACCTTTTTAACTTTTTATAACTGAAAAACTACTTACAGGAATCGTGTGAAACTACTCTAGAAACATACAATGAACTTTACTTACAACATTTCACCAATACATGATAGGGTCACCACTGAAAGTGTCAGTCAGGCGAATTATCTACGATACCACTGAAAGTCGTTTCAGTGACTTACAGTTGAGGCGATACCGCACCAGACGAGTCAGTCAACATCGCCCTTGGTGCCGTGCCTCACTCACACAAACACATGGCCAGTAGGCAGGCGCCTTATTGTGCGAGAAAACACAATGACTTTACTCGCGGTGCAGAATTACGTTCGTTCATAGCAAAAGTTTCGTACCTTACTCCGAATGTTACTTCTTTAAACGGAACTAACTACCACAAGAAGCAGCACAATTTTCTGCGCATGTACAATTTTGTGGCAAAAGCTTCCTCACACTCTATAAACATCTCGGGTTTACTTGTTAATAAGGCAACAAAGCAATTTTATAACGTACACTTCTGATAAATTAGATAAAATTATACTACAACACAATATACTCGACATTCCTAATATATCGGCAGTTGTACCATGCATAAGTAAATTGTTGTAGATGTGTTGTGATTGTGTCGTTTTGACGCGCACCACAAAGTAAATACTTGCTGCAACGGTACGATATACTTCAGAAGCAAAATTTAAATTATTTTCCAAAAAAATTACATGTTTGTTATATTTTTGTGTGTTATTAAGAATTAGTGAACCTGGAGTGTGAGTCATACTGTAGGGTTGTACGGAAAGTATTATTCTTCTGTAACTATTAAAAATGTTTCCAATGCGTTTATATACGAAAAGAAGACACATTTTAAACTGGGTCCCTATGGTTTTAAAAATTCCGTCCGTTAGTTAAAAATACGAAAACCAAGCTTCTCGAAAGTGGTCGAAATGAATTTAACACGGTGATGCAGCTGAGAAAATATCATCCGTAATCGTAAAACAAGACCACAGAAACCTGCGTCGGACTTTACCACATACCGTTAATAAATAAAATAAGGCCATCGCTTGAAGTCCGTTGATAAACGCTTTCTACGAAAACACTGCACGCTAGTTTAGTACCCCGCGTCTAGATGCGATGAGTTGTTTGACAGACATAATATATTCGACTTATCGCCTTCCCCGTTTCCGTGCCTTAAACAAAAAAACTAAGGTCCATATAACGCTTAAAGGTATCATTGTTGTTCATAAATCACATATATGCAGCCTTTCGGCTTTAATAACAACTTAATTTGCATACATATTGCATTGAGTACCAGGTGAAATGTAAGGATAAGGAATTTTAAGAGAAGTAAACGTGATATTACGGAAAACGAGTAAAAGCTGTCAGTATGTGTAGTTTCGTTCGTATAACATGATTTAATATTTTTTACAGTTTCAATTCTATTACCACGGTCAGTATAAACTATCTGCTGTTTTCGCGCAACGCTAACTATAATGCAGGTGTAGTAATTTTGTAACAAGAACAAAGTTTGTCTTAAATGTAATATTTTATGGTGATCGTGGATTTCCGTTTATAGGCTGCACATTTTATATAATAGAATAACATATTTCACAAAATATTTGTTGCGTAAATACACAATTCACCAGCATTCTTTTCTCTCTCCTGAAAAGTTGTAAAATGAAATTGGTTTCCTTACAGTACTTAACGCATCAATTTAACGAATATTTAATGAATACTGTAGTATGTTGCGTTTGAACTGAGACAGAAACATTAAGCATATATGGTTGCCAGCAAGCATTACAGTTCTGTATTTGTGATCATATTTGCAAAATTAAGATCAATAATAAATTAAATAACTTTCACCTTCTTTTCTTATTTATCTATATGACACCACAATAAATATTTGACAGAGACTCAAATGTACGCGCCCATACACACACAAACACAATCACGTGTGTGTATGTGTTTGTAGGCCAGGGTACATGCATATAATCGATGCATTTATTACTTATACTGGGTTGCGTTTTAAAGGAAATTAATCTTAACCAGTAACTAGATGACTATTTCAAAATCTTAAAAATCTCTCATTAACAAAGGGTATAATTAAAAATTATTGTTAATAATTCAAACTGTTGCGTTCTTCTTAGTGTACCAGCTGGTATTAAATAAAATTAAAGGAATTATATTTTTATATCAATTTCCAAGATGAATATCTCACAGAATACAATTTTTACAAGATAAATTATAAAAAAATTAAAATCTGCTTTTGTAGAATTAGTGAACGTTTTATATGTTAATTCATATAATGCAGCCTGTTTTATGCATGTATAATATAGGCCTATGCGTGTGTGTGTCTATATATATATAGACACCATTTCAGGCAGTCCACTAATATTGTAAGAATCCTTTTATTGAAGGCGGAAAATGGCATATATGGTTTTTTCCGCCTCTTCGGATTTTTGCGTGTGTGAATCGTGCCGGACGATGCCGCTGGTCGGCGGGTTTTCTCGGGAATTTTCCGTTTGCTCTACTCTTCTCATTCCGGCGTCTCTCCATTGTAAAGTCTCGTCTCATTTTATCCTCCGGGGCAGGCAGATGCCTACCGGCGCCGACGTAAGTCTTCCGTTCAAGGTGCGATATCCTGAACCTAGAATGTATGCTTGTATGTACCCTTCCTATACAACATTTATTTATTTTCGAACTGCGACTGTGACGAGAGATCACGACAGACTTGACTATCCACGAAGGCCGCGCAGCGCAGTGCAGTATGAACAACTGACAGTCGCATCGCGTGTCTTCGGCGATCATCGTGGTCACGGTCGCGGTGTCATTAAAGACGTCGAGGCCCAGTAAGGCAAGCTCTTTGCCGTGATTGGCCGCGGCAAGGGGTGGGGTTCGCCGCTACGCCAATCCTGTCTCGCCTTCCCTGACACGACAAGGTTCAGCTTCAGCATAGCAACAGCTCTATCACGAGATGCTGCACTTAGGAAAAAACTTGACCCGCATTACGTGGTAAATACAGCCTGCAGACTTTGTTCACGTCCGGCCGTCCTGGAGTCTTCCCATATTATAACGACTTCAGTTTCCATGGACATCCGGCACGTAAAGTGAATTACGTATTTTTTTTTGTTTCATTACTTAAATACTGCACAAAGGGATAGTTTTCAACGTGTTTTGTCACCTAGCCAAGTTAATGTACTCGATTTATTAGCTATTGAATTGTACTGCAGTGAGTTTAAAATACACTTCACTTTCCGAAACTGTTAAAAGTGTTCTTAGTGTGCAGCTACGCGAAAATAAATCACGTTATAAAGAACGATGAACACTAAGCGAACCACTAAAACTTTTCCCGAACCTTCAGAACATCGCTAACAAAAGTCTTTCCACACAACAACATAGAAACAAACACATTACTTATACATAAAATAATATAAATTATTATTTCTTTGTGGTACTCCTGATTCACCCGTCCTTGCAATCTGCCGCTGCTCTCTTCCAACCGCACACCAATTTCATGAATGCTGAATGCCCTCATTGCAACGGGCTCACCAAAATGTTTACAACGTTACTTCACGTAGGAGTAGCCTGAAGACGGAACTTGAAATGCTGCAGAAAACTGCATCGATCTGTCCACAGTTACTGTGTTATTTGCGTTCGTTCGCTTTCCTTAAGGTGTCTGTGTTTCTGCAGTGTCGTCTACATCCAAACTTTTTTGTCGTTAGTTTGTTTTGCCTTTTTGTTGTTGTAATTATGTTTATTTGTTGTCTGCTGTTTCGAACTTACTGACGGACTTCCTTTTGTGGAATAATCTGAGTTGTTTATGTAATTTTCCCCGCTTTATTTTTGGTCCCTGGGTGCTCGTTTGCGTTCGTTTATTTTCTTGTAACTCATTGACTGAATTCCTTGTGGAATTGTTTATGTTTATCAATGTTTGTCAGTTGCTAAACAATGTCTTGTTTGTTTACTTGTCTCGTTGTTTGCGTTTATCCTCGTTTTCTGCGACACATAATTTGCTGAAATGGCGTATGTACAAAGTACTTCTTTAGTTTGGAAATATTGTGTTGAAAATTTTTACACATTTGCTTAAAATATGTAATACGTAGACAATCCAAAAATCCGCCCGAATTGAAGAAAAACATATACCTACCGTATTTCAAAATATGTTGTAGATAAAAAGAAACGTCAGTTAATGACGTAACTTACTGTTCACTTACAAATACTTCAATATGACTTACACAAGGTTTTAGGGAAACTTTTAAGTCACATATGTTTCATTTTTTTATGAAATTTCATGAGCATGTAACAAAATGCTACTTAGAAACAAACACTTTTCATAACAACATACCTATCTATAGGTAGAGGTACGAGTATTTCGCGTATTGAGTCTAGGTCAGGTTGAACGTCAAGTACCTATAATTCATTTTCACATCCGTGATTAGACGGCAGTTGTTTCGACACACCTTTGACGACTTCAAGCCAGTTATGTGTAACAAAATAATTCGTGACGATATCACGTTCTACCCGTTTGTACGGTTAGCAGCCAATGTATAATCTACTTCGGCCAGAGAGTGTACAGGACTGAGAAGTCTAGGCTGATACCAGAAGAATACGCGAAATAATCGTGCCTCTATCTATAGGTTCTCTATAAACGGTGGTATTGACGTTGACCTTAAGAGGAGTCTTCACGGTGTCAAATTTCCACATTTGATGCGTGGGAACAGCGTAGCGGTAAGTGCCAGTGTCCCACACTTGACGAGAAGCATATCGCCTCTACTCGCAGCTCGCCAAACTGGCGTGCAAGGTTTTCCTTTTAGTCTTTTTCCTACGGGACTTTAAGCGGTCACCACAACATTTTATTTTTAGTAGTATGAAGTAAAGACCAACGCATGCCTCTGATTTTACAATTTTCGAATTTAGGTAATATTTTCGGAGTTACAGCAGTCTGAAAAACCAGTTTTTAGCCATTTTGAGCTGTTCGAAAATCACGTTTCTAACAAGCGTGCTGAATTTTCGAAATCATAGAAACATAGTTTCAAGAGTGAGTTATTGTTGTAGATAAACATAATATGAATAAGTTAAGCGGTTTCTCGTAAAAAAGAATACGCGTGACACGCTGCATTGCCGTCCATGCGCCAGTCAGTTACTGTTCTTAAGAGGACGTGGTACATAATTCAACGCTAAAAGCATTCATCTATAACTGTAGGTTTCTTGAAGCCAATTTGCGAAAACTAAACAAAAGCAATCATAGTTTTAGCCAACGTTTTAAACAAAATTGTTTCCAGTGTTACGAACTTCTGAGGCACAATCTCTGACGCTGGAAGAGATCACGCGTAACGAATTAGAAATTTTGGATAAATATTTACTCATAAAGTTGGCAAATACCATTATCTAAGATCGTCATTGCGTATTTCATCCACATTCGCTTCGAAAAATGCGTACAAATCAATTGATGTTTTCAGTGTTTATTTATATACACACACTGTTAATTTTTTCATTTTGCCGAAAACATAAAGTCAAAACTGGTTGGCTGTGCCTTTGTAATGTTAATTCTAACACAGGTATAAAAGAAAACGTGTTTTCTTATGAAAGCATTTGTCACAGGGGAATATTCTACTGTTACTGGAGTTGCGATGCTATCGCTAGTACAATAAAATACGAGCTCGTAGTAAAAACTTATTTATCTACTATTGGTAAAAATAAGTTATTTAATTCAATTTTAATTAAAAAAACAAACCAATTATGGTTTCTTAATTATCACCATAATATAAATTTAAATTCACGAAAGCTCTGCGATTGGACAGTTTACACCCCTAACCGATAAGAGTGCAACAAGAGGCAAAACGTCCCTTGCCATACTTTAACATAAATCTTTCTAACTTGTCGTGGAATCAGCCTTAGCTTTGGCGACTCCATTATGTACGACTTCGTAAGTGAGATATTTAAGTTAGAAATTTTGGTCGAGGTCTTCAGCGCTTGGTGAGGGAGGACATGGGGCGAGTATGGAGCAGTGCCGGAATAAAGGGGCGGAATAAACGGGAGATACACTAGAAAATCCGCTGACCTGTGGCATAGTCAGGCAGGATTGCCACATGCGAAAATCCGGGAGCCGATCCCGCCCGGAACCGCACCCGGATCGTTTTGGTGGGAGGCGAATGGTCTGACCATTCGGCAACCGCGACCCCCACGACTTCATAAGAAGCCCTTTGTTGAAAGCTACGGTGAAGTCAAATGTTAAAGTCAAAAGCTAAGTTTTCAATTGTGTAACTGCCTTGATAGCTCGGGAGTTGTAGGGTAACGATGACAGTTGACGGACAGATAATTAAAGCAGTCCTATTCGCCACTGTTTGCCGGCACACGTGGAACGCGGCAAGTGAAGGGGAACAGTGGGTCGTGAACAGTGTTGCCACTCGCACTTGTTACAACATGTTTGCTTTCTGCCCATCTAGACGGCGCGGCGCGGCCTGGACTGTGGTAGCTGCAGTGTAGCAACATTTTAAGGTCGCCCCTACCACGCGCTTCAAATGCCTTGCAGTGTGTTCATAAATACGGTTCTTTAAGTAAACTATTCCACGTGTACCCATTGTGTCAATGTACGAAAAGAATGTACTGTGCACTTCAAACGATGAAGGAAATGTAGTTCCAAAGCATTAAGCGTGTGGTCGATAAATAAACGTTGAAAGCATCAATTGATTTCTACGCTTCCTTTATAAGCCAATATGGATAAAATACTCAACGAGAATACTAGATAATGGTACTTGCCAACTTTATGAGTAAATATTTATCCGTAATTACTAATTCGTTACGCGTGATCTCTTGCGCCGCAGTTAAATGAACGATGTTTCGGCGTCAGAGATTGTGCCTCAGAAGTTCGTAACCCTGGAAACAATTTTGTTTTAAATGTTGGCTAAAACTATTGTCTAGGATTGCTATTGTTTAATTTTAGCAAGTTGGCTTCAAGAAACCGGCAGTTATACAATAATGCTTTTAGCGTTGAATTATGTACCACGCCCTCTTAAGTCGATTAGAAAAATCATTACACTGAAGTTTGAGGAGAGTGATCTACGATACCACTGCACGCCGTTTCTGTGACTTGCGGTAGAGCTGATGCACCAGATGAGCCGGTCAACATCGCCCTTGGCATCGTGCCTCAGTCACACTAACATACGGCCATCAGGCGTGCGCCTTAAAGGCTAAGAAATGACGCAGATACAAGAGCGACCTTAAAGTGCACATCAATCAACGCTTCGTCACAACGAGCCAAGCACTGAATTCACGAGTCTTTAAGACAGCGTGGTACATAATTCAACGCTTAAAGCATTAATCTGTAACTGTAGGTTTCTTAAAGCCAATTTGCGAAAATCAAACAAAAGCAATCCTAGACAACAGTTTTAGCTATCGTTTTATACAAAATTGTTTGCAGTGTTACGAACTTCTGAGGCACAATCTCTGACGCCGGAACCTCGTGCATTTAACTGCGGCGCAAGAGATCACGCGTAGCGAATGAGTAGGGACCGGTAGTTTTTGCGAAATATTTTTGCTACATTTTGTTTCAGTGCCTTACGTGCGCACCTGCATCTCTGATTCGTGGTCAGTGATTGGATGCCGTAACACTTAGCGTCTTGAGGTTAAACCCGCAAATCACAGACGTGTTGTGTCACAGTTACCCATGTACTGATTGGCACAGTCAGATGAATAATGACTCTGCACAAAAACACTCTGTTAATAGCTATGAAGTTGAGCTGCAGGTGTGCACGTAATACACTGAACCAAAGTTGGGAAAAATATTTTGGCGAAATCTACCGGGGCCTACGAATGAGTAATTTTGCATAAATATTTGCTCGTAAAGTTAGAAAATACCATTATCTAGGATTATCATTGAGTATTTTATCTATAATGTCTTCGAAAACAACGTAGAAATCAATTGATGTTTTCAGCGTTTATTTGTCTACGACACACTCTTAAGCTGTGACCAAATAATTTTATTAATGAAAGTCTGTAACGAAGTTCAGTGCACGATAATATCATAGTCGCTTATACATACAGTCAGTACATTTTGAAGTACGGCAATCTAAAAAATAAAACAGTTTTAGCTATGCTGAAAGCCTCCGAAACTGTGTTTTTAATGAGCATGGGCTCTTACTGATGGCATTCTGTTCTTGTCCGCAGTGTGTTTTCTTTTAGTACATTGGCACAATGGGCACATGTGAAAGAGTTTCGTAAAAAGTACGTACTTACGAACATATTGCAACACATTTGAAGCGCAAAGTATTCGGCTCCTCCCTTGGGTGTTCTAGTGCGATAAAGTTATAACTTTATATGTATATGAAATAGTGTTAGTTTTGCAGACGATACTTGTGGTTAAGTAAAAATATCCTTTCACATACTATCTTTCATTACAAAAAAATTAAAATGCACACCAAATAAGACCAGTCATGGGCCACATTAAGGCCAAGTTCTTTCATTTTGCAGTGGTTTCGAAAATGTTTTTTTTTTAACGTGAATTAATACATAGGCCCTCTGTATCAAAAATTCATCTTACAGTTTTAACACTTACGTATCATAGTTTGTAGTTGAATTTTTCTGTTATAGTACAACAAACGAGTTTTTAAATTTTTCTCCCTGAAATATCACATCTTTTGTTGTGAAAATAAGCCAAAATGAAGCAGAACAATTTTTTGCTAGCAAATGGTACATTATTTCGAAAAGCGCTCTCCCAAAATTGTGTATCGTGTGACTATATACAGTCTCAAATTTTTTTATGTAGTTTGGTCAAAAAATATTTGAGTTATTTGCAATTGTTTGAAATTAATTATGTATCATGAACATTAAGAGGCCTCCCTAGATAGGTTGCGTTTGTGTGTGAGAGGCATGATCTGTAAGAGCGCCACTAACCGGCGTACGTAATGCTGATAGAGATGATGGTTTATCGCGGGAAAACTTGACTATTTCTAGACTTCAACGTATGCTCAGCTTATGAAAAGATAACTGGCTTTCGCTTGTACATGGAGCTGTTGCCCCAATTTGACTAAGCCAATAAGAATCCCGCTGTTGTAATATTTGATGCCTGTTATTGGTCTGCAGACAGCTACGGTGTGTCAGTGGTTTCAAGGCTATGTTGGTGCAAAAAATTTTCGCGATATACCATCATCTCTAGAATGCATTATCGCCTTTACGCGCAAGCCCGTCAGATGACGTGCAGTGCTTTACTATTGGCTGTTCACAATAAACTGAGCATTTAGCATAACTTGTAATTAATCAAAAATATGTTTTATTCGGCCGATATATGTTAACTTTTAAAAGTGTTGAAACGTTTACACTGGTTGTTAGTTACATATAAGATTTCATATTTAAAATTGTAAAGATGGTTGCAACACGACCAACAAAAGAAAATTTAATGCAGTGCTCATTTTAATGTGAACGACTTACATTATCCATTTTCCTGTGCGACATTAAGCTGTGATCACGTCATTTTAATTACGGGCAGCGTAGTTCAAAGCCTAATGCTAGTTTCTATAGTTATGTTTTTCGAATCCGATTTTTAATTTTCCACATATGGCAGTATAGAATATCCCGTTTAGGCCATTTTGAGGGGCGCGAAAATCATGTTTCTAATAAACGTGTTAAAATTTTTATAACTATAGTGACATATATAGTTCTTTTCGTAGATCTAAAGCTATAACGTGCGTTAAATAGTTTCGTCAAAAAGATAATAGTCGTATCTCGCCGCAACTCATTTAAAGCGCAGGTAGGGAGGCCCCTTAAGTGCGTTCGAGTGGCCAGAAACAATTTAAATATCTTCATTGTTACTTTATATTTTTGTGATATTTTTTTTTCGAAAAACTAGTGAGAGAAAGTGTAACGTATCTTTTTGAATTACCTACACAAGTTACGAAATTTTAAATGAACTTTAGAGACACGAAAATGTCGCGGGTTCAACGACCAGCCGGTTGTACTCCACAGTCCTGTGTACACTCTGCCCTTAACTACTTGTACATTGGCTGCTGCTTCAGCGAGTGGACTCTTGCACGTGTGAAAGGTAACGTTGGATTACGTGGGTGCTTTCATGGAGTTATGATATTGGTTAAGAGTACTTGAGGACGAGTTTCAAACAGAGTTACCCAATCGCGAATGTACCTGTTACGAATTCAAGTTTCAAATCTAACTTCTCTTCGAGTGAATTCGTGCAGTTTCCGAGACTCTTAACTATATTTAATTTCAATGCAATTTTCGAAATTGCGCAGTTTTAATATACTAATCTGCATCTTACAGAGAACGTTTAATAAGGCACCTATATATAAAAAAGAACGTAATATATGAATTCAGTCAGGGTTTGTAATAGAAGTTGATATTAAAACTTCTCAGCGCGCGTGGCTGATATCTCCTAACACCGAGAGAGGTGGCGCAACGGTAACAGGTTGGACTCGCATTGTGGAGGACCGGAGTTCGATCCCCGTTTCCGGCCATTCTGATTTCAATTTTCCATGGATTCCTGAAATCGTTCCAGGCGTCTTTAAGGCTATTCACTTAAGTTTGTGCTGCTTTTGCGATATTTATTATTTTAAGCTTAAACGAGAGCAAAAATAAAAAATATGTCTGACAGTTTTGTTTAAAATGGTTTTTACTATGATAGCAAATATTTTTCAAAGCAAGAAATTATACGGTTTCGTCTAAAAAGTCAAATAACCAGTATTTCGTTCTTTACATAGTAAGCTAAAAACATAGTATTTAATGCCTTGAAAAAATCTGCCAAAGTGGAGAAGATGATTTTAAACAATACAGCCAGACAGATTTTTTATATATACTCTCGTTTAGGCGCAAAAATTTAACATCACTAAAAAAAGTAGAAACTAGATAGCATGGGCTTAACAAAGGATAAGGCCGACCTCTCCCAACTCCTGTCATTGTACCAAGTTGTGTTTCACAGTCTAATAACTTCGTTGTCGACGAGACGCCAAGCCCACTTACCTCACCTCACCTGGTAGGCCTATCTCCTAAGAATCACACTCAGTGAGTGATACAGTTGTGATTAACTATTCTAGGCCCTCCACTAATATTTCAAGCTTAATTGCTTACGACTGAATATAGCAGAAATTTAGGCCACGTATTTTCAGTCCTTTTCAGGTAAATGAAATATTCGTGTAAAACTTCAACGAGGTATAATAATTAATATTACGTCATAAATACATATACATAAAAATCGCAAGGAACTTCAGTATCAATATATTTTTCACAACTGTTTGGCTGCCTAAGTCTTGTTTGATTGGAGGGTGTTATGTAGTTGTTTAAGGATGGTCATGTGACAAAAATGCATAGTTTTATATTTGTACATCATAGTGTTCGTTTTATAGACATTAATTGAGACTACATTTTCCACTTCTTAATGTTTTTGCTCTCATATTCTTCCTAAAGTAGCACGTCAAAATAAAAATTTCAGAGTTATGGGAACATACAAATATCATAACACCAACTTACTTACCCAAATGAAAATTTTATGCCGAGATGAGATACACACAATTAAATCCTTGTGTTATTTTTAAATCTAAAAATTATGAAAATTTTCTTCATTTATTGCGATACAAAAGGACTTTGTTTTGTGTTTATAAATCTTTTAGCATATTGCACATCATTTCTCATTTCAGTGTAAATTATTTCATTCTAGTAAGTCAGTTGGTTTTTGTTATTTGTATGTACACGTAACTTGTGAATTTCGACTTTCACATGCCGCTATGGGAGGACTTTAAGAGCTTAAAAATATTCACAAGTAGAAGATGTGGCCATAAGTAATATCTATAAAAATAACGCTATGCCATACGAATATAAAATTGTAAATTTTTGCATCAGAATTCTTACTGGAAAAGTCAGATGGAAAGAAACGCCAAAAACGGATTTTGTAACCATTTACTTTCAATGCCTTACGTGCACATCTGCAGCTCTGCTTTATGAAAAAATAAATATTGTATGAGACGGATATTCGAGGGCCCGGGTACCGAACCCCGAATGCACATGTTATGAATGGGAGCCAGTAGGCAAGCTTAGTACCCTGAAGTATGACATGATATGAGGCTCTGCGATGGAGAGGCACCGGAATGAGAGGAAGTGGGAGACCCTAGAGAAAACCCGCTTGCCAGTAACTTCGTCCGGCACGATTTCCACGTGCAAAAATCCTGGGACAGGCCCCGCCAGGAATCGATACCGGATCACCTTGATTGAAGGCGATTGGTCTGACCACTCGACCGCCGCGGTCCCTGATTCGTGGTTATTCGCTGAGTCTACGTTCATTTAACTGTGCCAATCAGAACCAGGTTACTGTGGCACATACGTCTGTGATTTGCGGTTAGAACCCCGAGACGCTGAGAGTTAAAAACACCCAAGCACTGACTTTGAAGCTGAGCTGCAGATGTGCATATTAGGCATTGGAAGAATTTGTTGCCAAATTATTTTCAATAACAATTTCTGGCTCTAGATATGGGTATGTTGTAATGGAGATTAGCAAACAATCAACAGTTTCACGCGATAAGTCAGCGACCCCAGTCATAAAACGAAAGGACCACTAGTGGATGTCTCATAGATAGAGGCACGAATATTTCGCGTATTGATTCTAGATCAGGTTGAATGCCAACAATGTATACTTCACTACTCCATCTGTGATTAGACGACACCTGTTTTCACACATCTTTGACGACTGCAAGCCAGTGATAAATAAGGAAACAAGTCGTGGTGGTAACACGTGTTACAGTTAGGAGCCTTGCAATATTTGACTTTGGCCAGTGTGTGTATAGATCTGAGAAGTCTAGGCTGTTGCCAGATTAATACGCAAAAAAATCGTGCCAGTACTCATAGAGGAAAACTATCGTTGAGAAGGCAGCTCGCCAGTTCAGTGATTTGCGCCTAGAGTTTATGCACGTGTCTGAATACGCAGTGTGTATGTTGGATTTTATTGCATAAGCTTATCTTTGCTGCATGTAGACCGTGGCAAGCAGATTTCTGCCCAAACTTAGAATGTAAAGGAGGAACATTCGTTAAAATTGCGTTTGAAAATTATTTTCTCCATAACATAAATGCCACGTTAATTGTTTGTAAAGAAAACTAAGTAGGAGATAGAGAATTTGCTAACCCTTTTTTGAGCTAATATTTCTTTACACATATTTACGGTTTTGGTCTGTGTAATCGTAATATGGGGATAAACTAATAATTTACAAATTTTTGTTTTACATCAGTAAGTATAAGTAACAGCTTACTAAAGCTTAAAACATGTGTTAAGTAATGTTATGTACCATTTCTGGCTCTTAAATAAAAATTAAATCACAACAATTAGTTACAAGTAAGCAAACATAGAATCAATAAATCCAAGAAACTACCTTCTTAAGTGCAAAAGCGTGGGGCACGCTGTACATTAAGTTTTGGCCTAATTTTATTAACAAGAAAGGCGTTACAACATTCTTACCGTAAATTTAGCATGCCTGCGTTTACGAACAGAGAAAACTGCCTAGTCATTGTTATCACGACAGTAGAGACTTGTCAAGTCTAGAGATAATTAACCTTTCACCGTCTTGCTGTGATAAGTGTGCATAAAAAAACTGATTACCATTGAAAAATTATCTGATGTATAAAATACGTATTTTATTTTGCTAAGATATTCTTCGGTGTCATTTACTCACTCTCATATATACCATTCAGTTCATTACAGAGGCGTTATTTCCCATTATTTCGTGATTACGGAAAGACAAAGCTTTTAACAGTCTAACAAAAACACTCATTCTTCTGGAACTTACTTTCAGGTAACTATATCGTTTAAATTAAATATTTTGAAGATGTGGGAAAACTTAAATTACCTTTGCAGTTCTGTGAAGACTACCAAGTTGCTTCACTAACAGTGGTGTCAGTTTGTACAGTGAGCATTAAACGACACGTGTTTTAGTTACAGCGTTTCTTAATCCAATTTAACTGCTTAAATATTGCTTCAATGTGAACCGTTAAACCACCA
This sequence comes from Medauroidea extradentata, assembly GCA_003012365.1. Taxonomy (NCBI): domain Eukaryota; kingdom Metazoa; phylum Arthropoda; class Insecta; order Phasmatodea; family Phasmatidae; genus Medauroidea; species Medauroidea extradentata. The sequence continues at coordinate 1,393 of PNEQ01028694.1, read as the reverse complement.
ATACGATATGGCTTGCAGTATATTTATTTGTTTAACACAATTAACTGCACGGTATTTTAAAGATATTTGTATCAGCTTTTAAGGGTATACAATATTAAGAAAACTGTGTTAATTATATGTCAGTTACATTAAATGCTATAAAAGAACTTTAATACATTTATATTGAAGACATTACTTCATGTTACTTCAGTGTTTCAAAACTTTTCTTAGTGCTACCATCTATTTTCTAAATATTTTCGGTGAGAAGCAAAACCGTAGAAAACTTCACATGAAAAGCTTTTTGTCCAGAATTTATAGTAATTATTTATTATTTATTCTAACTCTAGTTGAAAACAGATAGCTGCCTATTGGCAGAAATCGATTTTTTTAATAATATGGCTTATCTAGACAAGAATACAATTATGTTTGCTTAACACTGCCGATTTTTTAAATGAAGTTTCAAATTTTTTAAAAACTCTTCCCGAAAGCGCTGTACATAAATTCACTTAAAAAGAGTAGCTGAGAATCTTTATTTAACGATTTCAAGAAATCATGCATACATAATACCGAAATACTTTCACTACACTTTTTTTTATTATCATTAGCGCCTTTATAATCTGCGTTACAACCTCCCCACACACACACACAGATGCAAACACATACGCAAACACACACACACAATATTAATTTTTATTTTAACCTTGGTGGATGCAGGCGCGTCTCGCCCAAGTTACATCGCAAGCCGATGAATTGTAGCATAGGAACGCATAAAAGATAAACAAATAAGTAACTATCAATTTTCATATTACATATTTTAATACAGAATGTAGTATTTTGTATAGTGGCAAGAATTCAATGTCTCATTTCAAACCCTTTACAAATACTAGGCCCTACTAACGCACCTCATTTTCTTTTTAATCTCCGGATTAACGAAATGTTGAACACAGTTGCAAATATGTGCTCTTAAAATAGTCCACAAAGTTCCTTCAAGCACTTACGAGTTAGTCATTTTACACTCCAGTTTGCGACTTGAAAACTTAGGCAGCTAGCTGCCACCTCCTAATCAACGGTGTAACTGAAAAAAAACCTATTAGACTGGTTATCTACAGCAACTCCGATTATAATTAACAGAAATGTTATCATTTGCAATTACGTTGCGTCGAAGACACTTAACAAAATGAATTTACAGTTTTACTGCTGATTGTTGACCCTTGATACACTGTAAAAAATGTGAGTAATATTACTCATCAAATGTATGGTAATATTCCCCAACCTTGAGAGCAAAGTCTGATTTCCGAACATGTGTGGAAATTTTCGCAAGGTAGTGTATTCGCCACACAAACCACTCGGAAGTTTCGCTCGCGCGTTATGTCAAATTGTCCTAGAGGGCTTGCGCAAATACGTAATGAAAAAT
>PNEQ01028693.1:0-11231 GCA_003012365.1 Medauroidea extradentata | reverse complement strand
AGTTTGAGACATAAACTTTATTTGTGGGCAATTCCCATGAGTTCTTTTGGGATAGAGGTCTTATAATTAGGAATAAAAGAATTAAATTAAGTACTGGATTTAATAGCTCACAAAGCTACGAAATACACAAAACAGTAATCAACTATAACTCTCACAACACAATTAGTTATGCACACAATTACTACTGTGTCACAGACACATTAATTAACTTTGACAATTAAAGCACAAAAAATGTCTACCATCAATTAATTAAACAGTACAAATCACAATAAAATTCAGGCCTATATCCAATCAACAGTATTTCCAAGTAGTGACAGTGTACAACCTTAATAGTCCGCCGTGGTGATGAATCGTCGTGTGCTGTGCAGCACCCCGAGAGCACCGCTGTCTTCACTCTTGAGGTCTTCGGTTCGACTCCCGTCGCGTACCTCTTCTTTGCCCGTCAGCCCGCCGCAGCAGTCCTCTTGGTTCGTCCAACACTGCTCCGAAGGTAGCTGCCTGCCACCTCACAGTAGACTTTGACGTCACCAAGATGTCTTCACCAGTCTCTCTCCAAAGGCACCTTCCTCTAGCACTTCCAATAGCGAACTCGCCCCCAATGCGCCGATTCTGCGCTTTTATACTAGGCTAGACAGTCAGGTCTTCCCCGCATTTCAGGGGTCTAAAATCGACATTACATCATGTTTCTGACATGATTTTAGTCACGTAGGCCGCCCTGGAAGGGTTAAAGCGCAGTTGGGACAGGTATCTACGACGTAGTTTCGGCGGGATTCCCACTATGAGACACTCGGGCTTTGAGTCATGGGCCAGCCCTCAAGGTGTTTCGACACAGGCCCCATCCAGCCCGCCCTCGGAAACACAGCATGCAACAATACAATACTTATTTGGGACAACAGGTCATTCCACGTCAAATCAACATACATTTAACAAAAATTTTCCTCACCAACTCAATTTTGACGAAATTTTGCAGAGGCTACCTCCATACAGACTAAGAAAAATATTAAAAACCTCTAAATGATACGTTGATACGCTTTGAAAACATTGCTATGCAAATTTTTCTAAAAATTACTCAAAATTGCACAACAGGCATACATTCAGATTGCCGTACCTCCTCTCCAAATCAAACTAGAAAGGTTAGACAGGTGTCATTTTGCAGTAATTTGTATGCCCTTTAATATAATACTTAATACAATAATGCTTAGGAAAAAAAAAGTATTAAAAAATTTTATTTAATTTAAATTTTGAAAAAAATTATTTTTTAGATTTTTTTTTTCAAAAATTCAATAAAACTGTTTGTACGAATATTTTATTATTTACAATATTTATAGGTGGAGAGTCAATGGGTTCATACTGAAAATAATTTAATAAAAAGACCCTGTTTGTAACATCACAGGTTATACATGTTGGTTGCAAAGGGCAGCAAAACACAATACAGTAAAATCTTGTACCAAATTACACAAAAAAATTAGTTGAAAGTTTCACTGTACACTGAAAAAATTAAATTTTACATGGGATTTCACTTCAAAATAAGAAATAAATTGCAGGAAAACAACACTCCCATATTTGGCGTTGCAATATTCAATTAACGTACTTGAATAATCCCTCAATTGTTTTTAAAGTGTCATTTTCAGAGAGCACATAAATACTTCCGGTAGGTGTCACACGATTTACTGTACGTAAGACATCTATAAAAGTAATCCATCCAAAAGTCTGGTTTCCATGGATAAAAAAAGGATGGTGATGGTCCAGAAGGGTATATAAATGTTACCGTCACTTCTATTTCTTTTTTCTACTCTATAACATAAGCTAGCCCCCATTTCTTGTCATACACAACTGCAGTGTAGCAATTTAAGTCTCTTATTTGGGGTTTGTCTGATGATCTTAGTTTACTTATGATGTATGTGTAGCTTCAGAAAATATTTTCCCAGTTATTTTTTATGTGCTTGAGTAAACAGGTACGAAGGCATGATTCCTTGGCTGGTAATTGCCTGATTGCAACAATCTTTTAAAAATGTTTCAGATTATGAAAATTGTATGCCTATTCATACAGCTGGAGAGGGATCAAGATTAGTTTTTGTAGGGCCGTTGCAAGCTAGCAGCCAATCTCTTGACTGTGCCTCCAACTCCATCGCAAGGCCCTTTACCATGAGCTGTGGCTGAAAACAGAACAGAGCAGGGGAATCGGAATATGTTTTGAAATTATTTACACTGTTATACATATATCATTTTTAAAATAAAGTTCGAAAAAAAATACATTTAAAAATACACCCAATTACCCCACCCTCACAATTCCCCTGCCGTCCAGCTGATATGTTGAAGTCTTGCTTCTAAAAACAAAAATTTATGAAATTTTTCTTATTTTTTTATATTGCGCAGCAGGCCCATCTGAAAAGTAAGAGAACTTATAGGGAACTTCCCCGCCTACCCCTTCCTTCCTAGGTTCGCTGCCTCGACCGGAGCAGTCACTCTTCTTCTGGCAATGCTTCGCTTCTGATCAACCTACTCGACAATATGGGACTCACTTGTCGTGCCGTCGAAAGGCGTTGCTTGTTGCGGTAAGACGTTGCTTTTACTAGTTTTGTTACAGTCTAAGGTTTCCGGTGTTTTGGTACGTCGTGCGTATTTTCTTTTATAACGTTTAATATCTCTTTAACTTTAAATTGTATTCTGGTTTGCACGGCCGGCGGCATGCCGAGTGAGTTACCATTTTTCTGATTCTTTTTTACCGCACCTGTGTTAGTCAAATTAAGGAGCAAAAGTTTTGACGCTTGATAATTGTGCCGTGTGTGTTAGCCCGACAAACGGACCTTTAACGGCGGCACAAAGCGTCGTTATTGAACGGGTCAATAAGATAGAGATTTTGAGGGAAGTTCGACCTGAAAGTGTATTGGCCTTTTTGCGTAAAGCCGATGCCGTGTTTTACGGAGCGAAAATGGTTAAGGAAGTTGTTTTTTTGAATGTATTGGGTGGGCGTCTTGAAGAACAAGCGACGGCGATTTTGACAGATGTGTTGGGTGGCCAGCAGGGGTATGATGAATTTAAGCGACATCTAATTGAGTATGCCGGTCCACCAGTAGAGTGGTCAGCGGTAAAAAAGTGTTTTATCGACTGTGTCAAGATCCGGGCGAGACCGTTACCAGGTAGGGTACATTGAGGATGTGAGAATGAACGCTAAGGCGATGAATTTGACGCGATCTGAAGAAAAATTTGTAGGGTTAATTTTGGATCGATTGACTCCAGAAGCGAGAGTCCGCCGTTTTGGTCAGGCCCCCCTATAACTTTTGTGCTGCTTCATTCTATGGCTATCGGGATTGAGCGAGAGCATGGGCTTGATCGTGAATTTTATCGGCGTGTTCCTCCCCCGAAACCCGTCTATTGTCCGCTCCCAGTGGCGGCAGCGAGTTTATCTTTTGGTGTGGTAGGGTCAGAAGAAGCGGCTGCGGGCGGTCGTCTTTGCAGGTCTTCGTCCGCGGGTGTCCCCGAGGTTCGGGCCCCGTAGACGTCTCGTGCACTGTGTTCTAATTGCGTGGATTTTGGGCATTCTGCAATCAATTGTTCACTTCCGCGCAAAGAGACGAGTGTAAGGGCTTGTTTCAGATGTGGGCATTCCGGCAGACTGCACCCCTTCTCTTCCTGCCCCTGGTGACGTGGGCAAGTGCATAATTTTGTTAGGTTATTCTTTGCGGATCGGGAACTGTGCCAAACATGACAAACAAAAATTAATGCCTGAAGTTTTAACCCTACAATTAATTTACTTTACTAGTAAATGATACTTGTTGGTATCTACAGAATCAGAACTTTTTGAACAAAAACACATTAATTTTCCTTTCTCGAATAAGGTGTCATGTACAAAAAAACAAGATGGCTTTCTGGTACACTTGCACTGTAACATTCATTTTGTGGAATAAAACACAACATTTGGATATTTGCGTTTTAAGTGAAGTGAAGTTAAGTGAAGTTTCTACCTATCCCTTTTCATGTGATGGGTTTCCATCCAAACCCACCTAGTTTTTGCATTTCGTCATTTAAGAATGCTCCTAAGTCCTGTGTTTTGCACCTAAGATACACAGCATACAGCATAGGCAATAGTGCCATCATATGTTTATTTTGTTGTGTTCCTTGAATTGTTGATGGTGCACATTCAACGTTACCTACATGTTTCTAACTCACGATACCATTGTTTCGGGTACTCTATCGCTGTAGCTTCATTTGTGACTTGAAAGAAAACTGAGTCCTAGACTATTGCAACAAGAGGACCTTTTTTGTCAGAGAGGTAACATTACTCAATAAACCATCTTCAGATGTTCGAAAATCTGGACGGTAAAAAAGTTATATGCAATTACAGGGGAGCCACCTTTCCTATTTTCATAAGGGCAGAAGGTATCAACCAATATTCGCTGTTGGTTTGCAGATCCCAATAGCATTAAGTAATGCTGAAAATTCTGTATTTTTATGTCAATTAGTTTCCAATATTTTGGGAAAATACTGTTTTAAAATTCGATGTTCAGAGACCCATTACTCCCTTAATATTACGTTTAGGTGAAAAGTGCAAAATATGTTTTCATCACAGTTTTTCGTGAGGAACACGCAAACGGAGTTTGTCCCCCTATTTAAGAAACACCCTATATAATACCTATAAGTGTTTGTTTGAAAAGGGTGCATCACATGTGTTGTATATTTAATGTAGAGTGTTTATAGAGATTGTAATAAACTAATAAGTTAAATATATTTATTTAATTATCGAAGCCCTCCATCCCAAATGAATCTGGCTGCACCCAGGACAGCAAAGCTGTTACATTATGTTGTGTTAAAACACAATTTCTTCACTTACATCAAGCATGTTTCAAAGAAAATGATTATAATCTTTTCGTGTAACAAAACACATTATTTTCAGGTGATTAAAAACTTGGTAAGATCAAGCTTTTAAGTATTACGGGATCTGAGCCAATCAACTTCGGGAAAGAATATTGTCTTATGTCGTCTCACGTTATTTTTACTTTTAAATTATTTCTAAATGGGTTTTGTGCATTTTATTGGTACATAATTTAAAAGGTTAGACCCAAAGAAATGGAGGCGCAGGATCTGGAGAAGGTACACAGAAGGGCAGCAAGGTGGGTGAAGGATAAATGGAGAAGGCAAGGGCAGGCTGGTGAGCACAAAGGGAACTTTCAGCCATCAGTAATATTGGGAGAATTGGGGCAAGACTCACTGAAAGAAAGAAGTTTGGAAAGGCTGGTCAGGATGTACCAAGGAAGTAAATGGGAAAGGGAGGCTGGGGTAAGTTAGGCGGTCTAACAACAAAGGCAGAGTACAGAGGAACAGGATATAATAGTAAGATTCAGATAAGAAGCAGAATATAATAGGGTAGGAAGACTAGGCCTATGTTATTGGTAACATTTGTATCTGCAAACAGTTGAAAGAGACAACAAAAGACTGTTGAGTTTGTGACTAGTAAAAATAAATGACTGTGCTCGTTAGCTGCTGAATTTCACTTATATCGTATAACAGGTTATGGGCTGCACATAATTATTGCAAAATATAAACAGTAAATGTGTGCGTGTGACTTCTACAGAGTTGAGAACATGGCAGCAGGCGCAACATTTACAAAATACCCACAGCTATCCGACACAAATTTTAAGAGAACTGGAAATTCCGCACGTTGTCTCTTCTTGATGAAAAAGGAGCGAGAAGTGTCGTCGATGGGGATGAACAGTTAAAAAACCTGACAGAAGAATGTCTCGAGAAAGGTAAACAAACAGACAAGAAGGCAAAAAATGTAATCATAAACTGTGCAACTGATCGCCTTATAGATTACATTAGAGACGTGGAAACGGCTGCAGAAATGTTAGCTGCCCTAAGCAACATTTTCAAAAGAAAGAGCACCATCAGCAAGCTATTGGTTCGAAAACAGTTATTGACATTGAAATGCAATACTTCCCGTCAAGAACATTTCCACAAGTTTGACAACTTGATATGGGATTTAGAAGGAATGGGATCTAAACTCGGTCAAGACGATAAGGTTTGTCAACTACTACTAACTTTTCCAGAGCTATACGAGAATGTGATTACAGTGCTTGAGACAATGGATGCTGACATAACCTTAGATTTTGTGAAGTCACGACTTTTAGATGCAGAAATCAAGCTGAACCACATGTCTTCAGATACTAATAATACTGGAGGTGATATTTCGTTTGTTGCAGCCAAACCAGTGCGAAAGTGTTACAGGTGTGGGGACATTCGTCACTTCATCGCAGACTGCCCCAGGATGCAACATCACCCAGGAAAGGATGGATTCCACGATCTGGGAAGTAAATTTCAAAGAAACAAGAACCAGAAATTTGGTTGTGGTGGTCGAGAATCGAATTCCAGTTCGTTTTGTCCCGATGAAGAGGTTATGTTTGTAGCTACTATTACCAGCGAAGAGACTGTACTGACGAGCACAAAAAACTGTGTGTAAATACAGTTCGTTTTGGACTCAGGTTGTACCGACCATCTGGTCATGTCAAGCTTGAAGTCAAGTATAGCCGATGTTCAAGATATTTGGGGACCAATCAAGATAAAAGTAGCTAATGGGGAAGAACTGGTAGCATAGTAGAAGGGGAATATGAAGCTTTGTAAAGGCGATGATAAAATAAAGTTAGACGCATTAATTGTACCAAATCTCACATTTAACTTATCAGTAAAAAAAAATGTTGGGTCAGGAAAGAAAGTAATTTTTAGTGAAGTAAATGCAGAAATAGTTGATGACATTGGATTAAGGGTTGAGTAGTACATCAGGAAAGCTCTTCATGGTAGATTTCTCTATGCGCAAGGTGGAAGAGTGTTGTTCTGTAGAAGTTGGACACCTGTGGCATAAACGGTTAGGGCACTTGAACCGCCACAGTTTAAGATTAATGGGGTTACCTGTATCAGATCAAGTGTGTGATTCCTGCAGACAGGGAAAGGCAAACAGGCAGCAATTTAAAAGAAACGCACTACCTCGGTCTAACAGGATAGGAGAACTGCTTCACACTGATGTAGGTGGTCCTGTCACCACACCATCCAGCAATGGAGAAAGATTCTTTCAAACAATAACAGATGACAACTCCCATTTTTGTGCTGTGTTTTAACTCAAGACAAAGGCTGAAGCAACAGAAAACCTGATTAACTATATCAGGCAGCTAGAATCCCAGTTTGGCACAAACTGCACAAGCCGTATACGGTGTGACAATGGAGGAAAGTTTTCTTCATCAAACCTGATATTATTTTGTACAGGAAAAGGCATTCGACTAGAGTATACAGTCCCATGCTCACCACAGATGAATGGAGTTAGTGAAAGGCCAAATAAGACCCTGCTTGACAAAGTGAGAATGATATTTGTTGAAACCAGTTTGCCGAAATATCTGTGGGGAGAAGCCATCCATACAGCAGCATACCAATTAAATCGTTGTCCTACCACTGCACTCGGTGGAGCGATACCTGCTGAACTTTTCTTGGGTGTGGCTGACCTTTCAAAGTTGAGGATTTTTAGAGCGAAAGCACAGACTGTGAAACTGCCACACAGCGATAAACCCGCTCCAAGAGTTACACCAGCAAGGATGGTGGGCTATGCACCCAATGGCTACAGACTATGGGAGCCATCAACAGGAAAGATCCAGGTTTCGAGTGATGTCACGTTCGACGAAACAAATGTGTCATATAAAGATAAAGAACTGCCAGAACCACAGAGTGAGGTTGATGAAGATCTTGAAGCAGTTAAATACGAACAAACAAAACAACAATCGACAGAAATAAGGGAAGAAGAGTTCCTTGGAGTTGGAGAAAATCGCGAATGTTTACCATCAAGAGGCAGGATGAAAATTTCAACAGAACAACTAACAAGTGAAGAAGAATTCCTGGGATTTGAAGAAGAAAATGGAGGGCGTGCACCATCACTGGGTAGGAGAAAATCAACCAAACCAAAATATCTTGAAAATTATGAACTTTATGTGACTTAATGTATATCGAATGAGTGTGATCCGCAATTGTATGAAGTGGCAGCACAAGAGAGCGAAGAATGGAAGTCAGCAATCCAGAAAGAATTAGATGCATATACTAAATTCCAGACATGGATAAATGCAGACACCCCCCCCCCCTCAAATGTTAAACCCATATAAACAAGACGGGTATTTCATACAAAGCCAGATGGCTCTAAGAAAGCTAGGCTTGTGGCAAAAGATTTTCAGTTGAGTGGGAGTGAAGAAGTATATGCACCAGTAGCTAAGCTGCCTACAGTAAGATTGGCATTATCTTATTCCCTACAAAAGGTTGGAGCACCAAACAAATGGATGTCCCGACAGCTTTCTTGAATGGGACACTGGACAAAGATGTATACATATTCCAACCAAAGGGAGTGAAAGGATACCAGAAAGTTCTGAAATTATGGCATGCTTTGTATGGACTAAGAGAGTCACCACGTTGCTGGAACCAAAGATTCAATAAATTTGCCACAGAGTGCAACTTGAGAAGATCAAACTTTGATGCCTGCCTGTATATTGGAGAAAATGTTTGGTTGGATGTGTGGATAAACAATGTTTTGCTGTTCGGAGAAAAACTGAATGTTAGAGAACTTTCCTATCAGCTAAAAAAAAATTTGGCACTAAGACATGGGAGATGTGGAATGTTTCCTCGGGATGGAAATAAAAATAGAGGAAAACAGAATAGAAATGTGCCAGAGAAAGTTGATTGAGAAGATCTTACAGAAGTTTAAGATAGGGGACTGCAAGAGCTCTCCCACTCCGATGGAAGACACTGTGACATGTGAAGGGAGTGATGATGTGGATGTCCTATACCGAGAACTTGTCGGGAGCTTGACTTACCTGTCACAAATTAGCAGACCAGACATAACATTCGCAACATGCTACTTGAGCCGTTTCCTCACCAACTCGCCATCTGTGGATCGCAGCAAAAAGAATACTTAGGTATGTGTAGGGTACTCTGGATAATAAATTGGTGTATGGATAATGCCCAGAAGAATCTTCTCAGATCGTCACGTATGCAGATGCGGACTGGGAAGGGGACAAGGTTGACCGCAAGAGTGTCAGTGGAATGGCATCATTCCATTGTGGAAACTTGGTGTCTTGGTGCTCCAAGAAGCAACAAGTTGTAGCACTCAGCTCAGCAGAGGCTGAGTACACAGCATGCAGTGTGGCAGCATCAGAGCTTCTCTATCTGAAAGGGCTACTCAGAGTTTGTAGGAAAAGATAAAGTGGAGTGTTGCCTGTTTGTGGATAACCACAATAATGAACTATGAAAATACAAAAAAAGCGAAACATATAGACATAAAGTTAAATTTTTTGAAGGACATTGTGGCAAATAAAAAATGGTTAAAGTAGAATACGTAGAGTCCAACAAAAACATTGCAGACATCTTCACCAAACCACTGGCCTCTACTAAGTTTTGTTTTTTCAGAGACAGACTTTATTTGAAGTAATTTTCTTTAGTTTATCTGTCATTCATTCAATTTCAAGTGTTCTATAATTTATTGTTAATGTGTGTAGATTTATATACCTGCAGACTTGTGTATCTATCATTAATATGTTTTTTGTGTTACAGGCTTGAAATTGAGAGGGGGTGTTTGTATATGTAAACAGTTGAAAGAGACAACAAAAGACTATCGAGTTTGTGACTAGTAAAAATAAATGGTTGTGCTCTTTAGCTGCTGAATTTTACTTATAGCTTGTAACAGACTATGCTTAGGAGGTTAGATGGCAGAGTTGGTCAAGGAAAACAAAACTCGAAGAAATTGGAGGTGTTTGGTAAGTGCTGAAGTGGTTATAGTCGACTTTAAAGGTATACTTACTAATTTAAAATGTTTCTAGACACATAAGTACTGTTACATAAAAAAATTTTTGTTAAGTTATTTAAGATTAAGTTACATTAGGTTAGGTGACCTTATCTTATTTAACCTGTTAGGTCAGGTCAGTTTGGCCAATACAAATAGAAGAGATTCTTGTAATTTAGCCTACAATTATACCTTTCTACTGGGCGACTGCCGAACTGCAAATGAATTATTAATATCTTGGGAAACTTTTGACTGAGTAAACAAATGTGCCTCCGGGTACCCTATTGCAAGTAAAATTATTAAAACTATTATTATAGCACTAATAGCCAAACAGCATATAAATTCAAATTCGAGTATTGACGCAATATAAAATAACTAATTTACAATACAAGTAATAATTTACCAGTTGGAAAATCACAAACTTTCAAATTTCTTGACAGACACAACTTAATGTGATTTTCAATTGCTTCATTAATCTTATTTTTATCTTCAACGTTTTTTACTGCTTCGCGAAGATTTTCACACTCAGTAGAAATAAATTCTACAACAGACATTTCAATTCAAATAAAGCTACACGAATTTACGTCTTCTGTACCCCGCGCTCAGTATAGCTGTGACGTCACACGAGGGCGCTGGTTCCAAACAACTAGATATATAGTAAACATAGAGGGGCGGAAGCGCTTTCTGGTTGAAGCCAAATTGAACTTGTGTCGGCCATGTTTTCCAACGTCAAATTAAAGGGGCGTGGCAGTGTGTTGGTTAGGGATAATTACGTTTATTTGCCGATATTAACAGAAAAATAAAGCTTACGATGCATTGTGTACATCCATGTAGCATGTAAAGCATATAAATACCTCTCTCTATCGTTTAATGATTTAGGAACGAGAATAAATCGTAAATATAGGATGATTACAATTAACGAAAATGTGCAGGTAGCGAGTAACTGGCTCACAATCCAAATATATAAATTTTAAAACGTTAAAGTAAACATATGCGGACATAAAATATACATATTACGCATTTCAGTTCTGTGTAATTTTTGTTACCTTTGTTTCGTGTATAGTACACTGTGTAGACTTTGTAAGTTAAGGTTATGTTTATAGGACTACTGGTAAATGTAAATTATAAAACATCTGAACATATGCAAATAAGCCTGCATTTATAATTACAAATTAATAAAAATAAATACTACATTTTTATTACTACAAGAACCATGCATATAACATGTCAACTACCGTAGAATGGGGATACTTGCAACAGAAAATGAATTCATAAATATGCTGCACAATACCAGACTCATGTTAATGGGTTATATATACATGTATAGCATAATGTATGCATGTAGAATACAATGACATGCTGAAAATATTTTTACACATATCGGTTTTAACATGTGAGACCAAAATATAGATTTTGCAAGTAACCCCAC
>PNEQ01028692.1:0-11230 GCA_003012365.1 Medauroidea extradentata | reverse complement strand
ACATGACAAATGGGTACGTCGGGGAATGGGGAATCTTAAGCGAACTGCGCAACTCGCTGCAACTACTCAGATTGCTAACTTCGGTACAGACCACATCTTGTGCATCACTTTTCAGGCATTTGTCAGCCTCTGTGACCCTAAGTGTCCTATATCATTTTACTCGTCTCATCGTCCTCTACAACGCTACAGCAGGTTGTAATCGTTATTCAGGGACACCCTGTAGAGCATTAGCATAGGTTATAATTACAAAAAAATATTTCAGGCGAAAACATATTGTAGCTATTCATATAACTTTATCTCTGACACATACACCGTTTGTGTAAATAAAGACTGGCAGCCGAAATGCAAAAAAAATGTAGTATTTATAATGACAAATGTCACGATGAGACAGTAAAACGTTCAAACTTATGTTTCTCACTGAAGAACGACAGCCTTTCTCGGAAAGATGCAAAATAAAGTTGTGAAATACCTTGGAGATGTCAATAATACCCGTTTACAAACACTAATAATCATATTTTAACTAAATGCTTCATATATTGTGCTGCCATCTCCAACACAGCAGTCTAACTATAATCACATCCTGACAATGCAACAGCATCACGAAACATGCGATAAGATAGTAGAGGTAAACAAAACAGAGCGGTCGCCACATGCTGTTTTCATGCTCAAATGAACGTAGCTTCATTATATACTTCATAGATGGCACTGTAAGTTCCTCTAAGTCAAACTAGCAATCTTGTATACAAGTACGCTTATGGTGTTATCAGCCAAGTATGCGGGTGCGTACTGATACACTTGTGGATGCAAATGGATTAACAGGATGGTTCAAAGGTGGGCATTGATTGAGTCAATAACTGTTCACAAGGTTCTGCGATTTTTGGTATATTTCAGACAGTAGCGGAAACAACTTGCACAATTACAAATGCTCCAAATGGTATGCCTTCGTCTCAAAAAACAAATTACCTTATACCATTTAAAGGAACTGACAAATGAACGTTTGCTGGCTAGACTGCGGCTCCACTTAACCGCGTACACCACATACACACTACAATTCTCCATCTCACACTCGACCACGTGGCCACCACCATGCCGACCCCGCAGTTCAGAGTCATGTCCACCCTCCATTGCTTCTCCCAGAAAGATCACCTCTCCCGGCCCACTGGCGCCTCCACCTCAATGACCGGATGACCCGTCACCCAAGTGGCGACATGACACGTGGTTAGAATTACTAGGAAATGTTGTGTCCAGACTATAACTAAATAAGAACTTCGGTCAAACGCCTACTAAAATTTTATTATTAAATACTTAAATATATTTCCCTTCACACAAAGACCTAAAACTACTGAAATGGGGCGGAAACCAATGCTCCTACGTCACACACATACCTGGGAAACCTATGAATTTGGTTGTTAGAAGTGATGCCGGTCTTTCCAGCTACTATCAACCACACATGCCCAAACTGATACCCAAATCACAAAATGTAGAATATCTTCCAAATTGCCGACTTTACATTGAAAAGTTTCTTAGATAAACTCGAAGATTTTGCATGATGAATCCATAGACACTTCACACGGTTAGTTTCTGAGGAAAACAGATGATATTCATGAGATTAGACAAAATTAGACGAGATTAGATGAGATGTACAGGATGTTTATGACAATTACAAATTAAATATACAAAGACCCTTTAAATCACACGCTCCTACTGTGGTGGGGTCTCCTCTTGTTGTTTGTATATTATAGATGTTGGAAGTTATGATGTGGGTCCGATTTGTTTGTAGTTGCGTCCTCGGTTGGTGGTGTTGTGTGCATGCGGTGATGTAGCTCTCTCTTCCGTAGCTATTGCAAGTCGTTAGTCAGAGGGCAGAACAACGAAAACAAACCAGCTGATGTAGAGGCAATGCCTATTATACTGATGCCCGGATAGCAGTGAGGTTAATCAACCACAGATGAGTAAATAAGTAAAAATCATAATCTCGGCATTTTTTCTCTTTTTACTTAACCTCTTGTGACGAAATTTACCATACAAAGGCAATTCACATAGGAGTGCTCGCCCAAAGTTAGTTGAGGTGGATTTTTCTTGTCTACATATTACGCCATTCCCCCTGCCCTCAGTAGTAGTACTTGGTCAGGCACTTTGTCTACCTTAATAACCGACTATACGGTTATGAATATCTACTTATGGTTACTATAAATGAAAAGGCAGCATGCCAAAAAAGAGAGAAAATAAAACCAATCTCTTCTAACGAATCCGCCCTCTAGGCTTCACAGCCCCTCTACCACTCCTACACATCCTCTTCCTGCCGCCATGTCACCCCAACTAATAAAACACTCAGCCGGCCATCTCCCTTAACTAGCTCCGATGGATCACAACTAACTTTCCTGGGCGGACACCCGGACTTACTCGGCCGAGCGGTGGAGGAATACATCAGGATCCAACTTGCCTCAAAAGCTCGTTAATTGACGTTTACTAAGGAAGCAAGCTATGTAACATAGTTACTGATAAATTTACAAAGCATTTTATTCCATCATACCAGCTAAATATTCCTTAAATTTATTAATTGGGGATGTTCTGCGTCATCAATCTGTCGCGGATCACCACCTTTTTACTGTTGTTGCAGACGGCACTACCACCCACGTCGATCGAGAAATGCCCTGCAGAGCCGCCGCATTCCAGCACGTCCCAATACGTGTCACCAGGCGAGTGAACTCTGACCTGCCTGTCAGATAAATCCATCCTAACACAGGCTAGCTCAGAGCTTATTTGAAATTTTAAAAGCCAGCACTTCTCTGTACGTGCTTCCAACCAAGTGAACTATGACCAGCCTGCCAAATAAATCCCATTCCAGGAGAAGCAAGTTAAGAGGCTACTTGAGATTTCAAAAATCCAAACAAGGCAAAATACAAGAAAAAGTTTGTCACCTCTTATTCGGGGTATGGAATATATGTGGGTCTGTCAGTTAATTTGCCGACTGCGAGCATGAGACTGTGGGGGTTACTTGACAGACGCTGGAACCACGACCTATCCTCTCGCATCGCCCTAAACTGGTATTGCTTGCCGTCTGGTGAAGTAAAGGTGGTATACTTGCGGGCTTCTGGATGTACAGGGATTTGCCAATATCCGCTTCTCATGTCTAAGGTGGTAAAGATCTTGGCTTCCCCAAGGCTGCGTAGGGTGTTGGCGATGTTGATGGCTGGTGGAGCTACTGGTAGTGTTATCTGATTAAGAGGTGAGTAGTCTACACAGAAGTGGGTCTCACCATCTTTCTTCTGCACCAACACCATTCAGGAATTATACGGAGAATCGGTAGGCTCGATGATCCGCAGTTCCAGCATCTGCTGGATCTGGTCTCTCATGACGTTCTGTTTCTTTTCAGAGAAAAACCCTGGTTTGTTGTAGATCGGCTCTGAATGCTGGAGTAGGATATCGTGAGTGGCGACCTTCGTTTGTGGGAGTGGGCCTCCGACCTGGAATACTATCACATGACGGTTGAGTAGTTTCGTGAGGTCTTGGAGTTCTTTCTCTTGGAGTTGTGAGTTCACATCCTCTGGGGTGATGGTTTGCAGTGATGCTTCGACCTTTGGTAGATCCCAGTGTAGAGCACGTCTGGTGTGCTTCCCGAGGTAGACGCGCTGGTGAGCGTAATCCAAGATGCACTCGTTGGCAGTCAGCCAAAGCTCGCCCAGCAGCATGTCTTCGTCTAGGGCATCCGAGACTAAGAATGTAGTAGGCTCTGTACCTGCAGGTGTTGCTAGCAGCAACTGTACTTCTCCCTGGAGTGGTAGGTAGTGGTTTCTTCGTGCAAGCTGCGCCGTCTTTTCTGTCTGGATGATCTGCTGTCGGTCTTCAGGACACAACAGATTGAGGTTTATGAAATTGGCGGTGGCTGCAGTATCCAGGGTGGTGAGGATTTATTTTACCTGGAGATGGACGATAATTCTGGGTATCAGTCGTGAAGAAGTGGTGGTTTGTAAACCTAGGACCCTTTGGAAGTAGCCGGGTTGTCGGGTCTGGATTGGCCCACGGCTTCCTGGTTTCCCGACGGCGGTTTGGTAGGTTTATCTCTTGGTCTTCCCTGGTAGTTACGGGCTTCTTCGCGTGCCCTGTGGAGGTGGTGCAGTCCGTGGTTTCGATGGTGCATCTTTAGGTATCTGCTGAAGGGTGATCCCCTGGATGTGAGGTGCTCGACCCGAGTTGTGGTCAGCGTCGATGCCTTTGGCTCGTTCAATCTATTTTTCTAGGGAGTTAGGTTTCGGGTTGCGTAGAAATGGCCTTAGAGCTACCTTCATCAGTCCTAATATGGCGGTGATACGGTGCTCTTCTCAACCTTCAGGATGGACTCCGTCATAGATTTGCGCCTTGCGCCTGATGAACACTTCCGAGTCATCATGCGGTCCCTGCGTAGTGCTATACAGGTCCTTGGTGAGGTGATCGAGGATTTCTGGCCCTGCGAATAGTTTCGTGAGTCTCTCTTTCAGTTGGTCCCAGGTGGTTATGTACTCTCCGTACATATCCCACCATGCCTGGGCTGGCCCCTTGAGTTGGCGTCGCACGCGCTGCACCCAATGTTTTTGTAGTACTTGGTTGGCAGTACATTCTTCTTGGCATTCCTCCAAGAATGTAGCTGGATTTTCATGTGGTTTGCCCAAAAATTCTGGAAGAATGATCCGGTATGGATGTCCTCTCTCTGATTCTGGATTGAAGATGACCCCTGGATTAGTATGTCGTTGGTGTCCTAGCACCTGGTTTCGGCAGTGTAGGCATTTGAAGGTAAGTCTCTGGAACTCACGTGGTACGTCTGCCCATCCCAAACACCTGTAATGATATATCAGTGGACAATAATGCATTGAATACGATACTCTCCTTGACCGGGGCACAGAGGATACGCGCACCGTTGTTGTCTCTGTACGCACTCCTGGCACCTGTATTCCAGTCCTTGCACGTTTCTTTCAGTGTCTGCCCAACCTAGGAATAGGTAATGGAAATCTCGGCCACAGTGGGCTCAAGCGATTGTTTGGTGGCCTTGCCTGGTACATGCCGAATGGGCACAAAGTTCTGGCGTCTCGCCTTCTTCGTGATCTGGTGGATCCATGGTAAGTTTATTTTATGGGCGCCACAAAGTTTAAAGATTACTCCGAACTCTTGGTACAGGGTTTTCGTGGGTGTTAGTTTTGACCCTAGTGTTCTCCATCTTTTCGATAGCCCCAACGTTTGGCGCCACGAGAAAAATCTTGTCGCCCCTTATTCGGGGTATGGAATATATGTGGGTTTGTCAGGTAATTTGCCGACAGCGAGCATGAGACTGTGGTGGTTACCTGACAGACGCTGGAACCACGACCTATCCTCTCTGTGACGAGTGGTGGTCACCTTGTTGGTCAGGTATGGATGCAGCATTCTGCGAGGAACATGAATTTCACTTTAAGGGGTTTAGGCTTATACAACTCACCCAAAATAGGGTGTTGAGCAGGTGTCGCTTCTTGGCTGATACTCGTGCTGGCAGATGCCACTCCTCGAGCAGCATTTGCACTGGTCCGGCTCTGGGTTTCTGCGGCGATTTTATAGGGGTGATGCGGCGTGTAGCCAGTAGGATTTTACGTAAGTCTGTAACGACGGGAGCTACTGGTTGTCTTTCTTTACCGTTGTATTCCTCGCACAATTGGGATAGAAATGGTGCGGTAACGGGGAGAGGAACGGCGGGGAGGATGACCCGACTGAGGTCAGGCTCCCTGGTACAGAACTGCAGTCTCCTACTTTCGGCAGCTTGTTGCTTAGCCCTCTCTCGTTCTTTAGATAAAGTCAAGGTATTATTACTTGACATGGATGTGAGTTTATGACCAGGAAAGAAAACAGTATATTCAGGTAACGTTGTCTGTATTAGATAGCACTATTCACTGGTACAGATGATTTCACAAGGTTTGTTTCACTGGTTACAGTTATTTACAAAATATTATTTACAGTTTACTCACAGAAAGTCACTCTGAAGGATTTCTTACGATATTATCACAGGCGCACTTTTTGTAACCCTTTCTTAACCTGCGGGCAGGAACTGGGCCTCTCTCCACGTGTGTCTTCCGGAACTAGTCTTAGTTACGATATATTTCCGTTCTTAGGTTTAAGACTCTAAACCATGAGATATTATCACAGGCGCACTTTTTGTAACTCTTTCTTAACCTGCGGGCAGGAACTGGGCCTCTCTCCACGTGTGTCTTCCGGAACTAGTCTTAGTTACGATATATTTCCGTTCTTAGGTTTAAGACTCTAAACCATGACTACTCTCTTACGTGATGTGACTGTTATTAAATCAAAGATGGTGCGTCCTGACTGATTGAATATCTTTGGCATGACTCTTCTCATACTGACGTGCCTGGGGCAATACTGACTGATTGAATATCTTTGGCATGACCCTTGTGCTCAGCGAATTAGATCGCGCGTGTGCCAGAAGCACGGCGTTGCTCTCATCAACACGACACTCAGGGTAAGGTATCGTAGAAGTTGTTGGTAGAGGTAAGAAACACCATCCGGTGATTTGAAGGAAAGGTATTACAGAGAGCACCTTGCGGACTGTCTTGTGTGAGCTGGGGCACCTAGCGGACTCAACCTCAGCGTGTATGGTAGGAAACAAGGTATCGGGTTTGCGGTAAATCTGGTGGCACCTTGCGGACTAAACCACCAGCGTCGGAAGGAAGATTAAGGGCGAGTGTCAGGAGACTCAGAGCTAGTCTGATTCCTTGACGACTGCCAAACTAAGGCAAAATCCCTTACTTTTATACCCGCCAAAAGGGCTGAAAGTACCATTAGGTGGGCGGCGCAAAATGGCCGACAAGAGCTAGAGGCTGTCTGCTGCTACAGGTGTGCCACCCTCACACACTAAAATTACTCTCTCGGGTCTTGCTACAAAACAATTACTAATACAAATCTCCCTGTTACTCCACGTGATGCCGTGAAAAGACTAATTGAACATAAATAAATGGAAAACATTGTTTACAAAGTGTTTGATAATACATGATAAAATATTAAGAAAATATTAAATACATAAGTTCATGGTTGGCGGCGCCTGGCCGATGTTTGTTTACAAAATACGTTGGCGCTTTATAGAATACAAGCGTAAATACAAATCAAGGCATCAAACGGTTTGATTGGTATAAAAATCTCCTGGCCTAACTGACTCAAAAGGATAAGCAAAACAACGGCCGAACGTAAAAGGTAAATATAGCGGGCTCGAATGCAATGCGTCAAGTTACTTAGAAAAGTTGCTTGAAATTAAATTAGCTTTAAAATGAGTCCAAACATGATATGACTCATACAAAATTGACACGTAAAAATTTAATACTTTTATCTTGCCTTAACAGTTAAATTTTAAATTTTGAATAAAATTTTTATGTTAATTTATCTACTAGCATCCCCAATTAATATGTTGGATCCCGCAGTATACATCCTTATCCCTGGTTAAGTTGGCTTACTTAATTTGTTATACACAATAACATAAAAAAATTAATTAATTAAGCCACAAAAATTGAAATTACTAAATGATAAGAAGCCAAGTAAGTGCTACATGCTGGTGCACGTCACACTACTATGAAATACTCTTACGATGAAGTGAAATAAACATTATGCTGTTTGACTTGGCCCACAAATAGACAATATAGCTCTAGGCATAAACAAACTAATGAAAGAATGTTCTTGCTTGCTGTTTCGTCTGCATGATCTCGAAATGGTAATGCAGCATCAAAGTTCATGGATATTAGTAGTAAGTATTATTATGTAAGTAATTAGGTGATTAAACGTAACTAAAATATCCACTTGCATGCATAAAAATACAAAATTCACTCAACGCAGATTATTTGCCTCAAGGATTTGACAGGATATAAACATAAAGATTAAACAATATCATGCTTCAGTTAGCACTAAGTCAGTGGGCCGGGTTCAAAATTCACTCAACCAGGTGATTATGTCACATTAACACAGATTGTCGATAGCAATCAGTATACACTTGGTTTAGCACCTCAAGGATCTATATGACTTATACATATGCCAGATAACACATTAAATCAACAGTGGGAAACAAATTATGGACTATTTACTACTATAGCCAAAGACAATCACAATATGAAACATCGCAAAAAAATAAAGAAACGTGTCTGAACAAAGACACGCTGCCAATAACCTTGAAACAGAACTGCCGATGTGCACGTGAGTCACTGAAACAAAGTGGGGCAAGAGGGATGGCAAAGTACCTTACATTATATACTTAAAAAATTTTTTTTACGTTTTACTGTCTCCTGATCTTTACTTTCAAATGTAATATTTTATTTAAAATGGAATAAATTACATTCTGAATCATTACAATATTGGTTTAATAAAGGTTTGTTAAAGATTGGCCACATCCGATCAAGTTTTAATGCATTGTTAAACTGTTTTTAAGAAAATTTGCTGTCCGAGATTAACAAATACCTGGCAAATAAGTAGAATTTGTCACATTCTAATGGTAACTGTATCATTGCACAACTGTATAACTGTAAAAACCAATTGAATTTGTTTGGTGATGTGAAATCAAACACAAAAATCTGCGTTAGCCATGTAGTTAGGTAGAGATGTTAGAATGGAAATGGGAGATCTCAGCAAGCGGAGAAAAGAGAATGCATGAATAACTTATTGAATTTTTAATCAGGATGAGTTTTACTTTAGTACAGTAATAAAGAAGGGCATCTCAAAAACAATCTGCATATCCTAAAAGTTTGTTCTTTGCGTTCAAAATTTACATTAATAAATATAAAATTACCCTACATTAAATTTCTGTGCGTTGCTCTTGATTATCAAATAAAAAAAGGATCATTTTAATCATAGTAAAACATTATTTAAAAAAATTAAAAATTATCTTATTTTTCTTATTGACTTGTCTAACAGACAAATCAAAACCTGCTAAGTCTGCATTTTTTTCCAGTAGTCCTTTAAATGATTTATGTATGTGTTATTTAACTATTAATACTTGTCATTATTCTGTAGTAATTTATTAGAGCAATGCAAGCACAGGGGAAAACAAAAAACAGCTAATGAAATTATGGGAACTATACAACAATACACTGTCTTTGTTCATTACCAGCGAAGTCTTCAATATTGTAGATTATGACCACAAATAATAACATATGGCACGCTACTGCGCTTCACTTCCGCTTTGGGTACCTTCTATTTTTTGACCTTGTTTGGGTCAGAGTTCTCTGGTTTGCCCCCGTATGGCGGGCAAAGCTTCGCTACCTTCGCAGCCATGTATGTACGCCTCACTCTTGTGACATCCTGTTTGGCGTCACTTTGAGGGTTCATTTTGGTGATTAGCTCCCTACCCTGGAATTAGGAGCTAATCTAGGCTTACTGTCACCTGTTTCTATCAGAATATCTTGTCTGTTCCTATTCTCAAACCTGTTTATAAACTATAAAATAAGTTATAAATGAGTGCACTATTGTGAACTCCCCTTCCGTCATCTTCTAGCCATCAGGTTAAACTAAATAAAGCTATTGTATTGTATTGATATGAAACTTAGCAACTTTTTGTATCTTTGTGATTGGCAAATAGGTCCAGTTCACATTCCCAGATTTCTTTTTGATTTCTTTGCCAGGAAACAAATAATTTCATCATAATTTTATTGGTGACAGGAATACCAAGCCTAGCACAAATAAATCTTTTATTTTATTTATTTATTTATTTATTTATTTACAACAAATTTACAGAGGGCAAAAACAGCCCGAAGGCCTTGAACTTTACCCCCATAAACAAACAACAGTCAGGGGAACACAAATACATAAAAAAACAACATAAAAACCACAAAAAACAACATAAAACAACATAAAAATAAACATAAAAAATAAAAATTAACAAAAGATAATTAAGACAACAACAACATAGAAAGAAAACAAGGAAACATTGGACAAAGGGAGCGCACTGTCCCCGGAAATGGAGTCAAGCTCACGGCAGAGGAGAGGACCCTCGGGACTGCTTTTCGGTCCCTTCCCCCCCACAGTCAGTCCCACCCCCGTGAAGCAACCCCATTTGAAAAATGAGAAAAAATAACAAACATACAATACATACCAAACGGAAAAACAAGCATGAATGAAACTGAGGGACAGAACAAAACAAGAAGCAAGAAAACATGTGTAGGTGAAATCAACAGCTGGTGGATTCCCCCACCGGAGGGGGCCCTGGTGCGGATTGCCTGCCTCCCAGGGCACTGTGCGGTGGGGGAAAGAGATCACAGCTGACATGACAGTGTCCCTACACACTCAAGAGACACAGCCAAAATTCAAAATTAAAATAAGTATAGTAAGACAAATTTCATAGGGCGTTTATATTCGCAAACATAAGTTACAGCACTTGTCACAGCATAATGTATTTAATACTTTTAGGGTACCTGCATGGTTAAACCAAGTAATTAAAGTTTAATAATTGGATTACAATAATCAAGATTATTACTAAACTTGTTGTAGTTAGCAACTACTCTATAGAGAAGGCTATTATTATTTTGAGAATACTTTAACTGACCTTTGAGCCTAGAATTAAAATTTGGAATTTTTATGTCTAAATTACATAAAATTTTTGGACATGAAAGAACATTTGTTAAGACTTTATGAGCAAAGATGGCATCCATTTTATTACGTCTGAGCTCAAGATTTTCTAAAAAGATGAACCTATTAAATTTGGAGTTGATGTAATTGATATATTTATCTTGAATAGATTCTAGTTTTTGAACATCCGATACAGCTAAACTATTCCAAACAGGGGCACCGTATTCCAGTTTAGAGCGGACAAGAGAGAAATATAGACGTATCGTAGAATCAGGAGATGTAGCATTAAATGAAATAAATTTAATTAAGCCGAAAATCCTGATTAATTGATTTTTTAGATTATTAATGTGCTGATGAAAAAATAATTTAGAATCAAAAATTATACCTAAATCTTTAACAAAGGGCTTAAAACTAAGTATGTGACCAGAAAGGTGATAGTCAAAGGTAATTGGTTTGTATTTCCTGGAAAATCTGATAAGTTGAGTTTTTTTAAAATTTAATGGCATAAGATTATTTTGACTCCAAAGAGCCAGTGAATCAATATCTGATTGCAAAAGAAGGCAGTCGTTAATGGATTTTATTTGACGAGAGATTTTTATATCATCAGCAAAAAGAGAATAATTTGAAAATTTAAGAGTATTTTGAATATCGTTAATGAAAATTATGAACAAAAGCG